>VZZY01009588.1:1476-57572 GCA_013400335.1 Eurystomus gularis | reverse complement strand
TTAGTTGCTGGCTGGGGTTATAGTACAGCAACACAATTCGCAAACTTTAATATTTGTTAGATTATACAAAATATAGCTTCAAATACATACTTTCAACTAACTACAATTTTTCATCTCTTATTACACACACATACATTAATTACAAAAACATAAATATGTTTATTTGTGACTGTTTATCACCAGCCTCCTCTTTTTTTTTTCTTTTCTCTTTTTTTTTCTTTTTTATTGATTTTTATCTGTCTTGCCTGATTGTGCCTTTGGGATCTTCTAGAATTTGAAACAGTTCCCAGTTGCCATTCTCTATTTCAATTCTTTAATCAGATTTAGCTTGGTGAGTTAGAGGCTTTCATGATATGAAACTGAACCTTCAAAAAGTCAGTACATCCCTGGCTGGTATTTAATTCTGTGTGCAAATAATGAATAAAATACAATCTTTCCCTATATAAAGACATCTTTGGTTGCCATAATCTCGACTTCCTTCAATATCTTGTAAATTGTTTAGGAATGAAAGAAAGGCAAAATATATGCAATCAGGAATCTCAAATACATTATGTTTGGAAGTATAGATGCACTGTGTTTGCCAGGGCAGGATTGACATTTTGTTTACTTTTTCTTTTTATTTTTCTGAATGCATTTATGTGTTATGATGAATGAAATAATCCACTAGTTATTATAAGAAATGCTGCCTCAAAAATATAAATTGCTGCTTACCATGTTTATTTTATTCCTCCAAGCAGGAAATACAGCGCAGCTTCCTTTGTGCAGTCTTCTTCTTTTCCAAGCTGTTGTGCTTGACGTTTTCTGAAAAATAGTTTACAAAGGAAGTTATCAAGGATATTGACCAGCCCTCATGGGAAAAAAGCTTCTTTTTAATGCCATAATCTTTTGTATTTGGGTGCCTTTTGTGGATAAATGACCACGATTTTCAAGATAATCCTTCAAAATTAGTGTTATCAAAGCTGTTATGGGAATTGAGTGTTTTAGAAGTAGGATCTTTATATTAAGGGAAAATAAAATTATCATTGATCAAAAATAGAATAATTATATCCATTTTGGTTGTAGACATTTTATTAATGATGGGTTCCCTTTGTAACTGAAAGCCAACACACACAAAAATTGATGCAGCCATACCTGAGGAAGTGAATTTTACCCACTATTAATGCCAAGTCTGACACAATCACTGTACCAACAGGGACGCTTTTACAAGGATCAGTTTCAGTCCTGAATTTTGAAGACATCTCTTTTACTGTCAGTAGTCCATCATAGGGAATGAGTGTCATAGTCAGAGTGGATAAATAGGAATTTTTTGTAAATAAATATATCAATCTAATAATTTACTTGGAAAATATGGTGTGTGCTAGTCCTATAGGAATACATTAGTAGTCCACGAAGTTCTTACTTCTGTCTTCAGTGGTGGTCCTGAAAAAAAATTATTTGGCTGTACTAGAAAATAACTTAAGACCTGCACATAGATATTGATTGTAGAAACTTGTTCTTTGCTCAGGGACATCCAGGTTGGGCAGTCTGCTTCTGGAATATACTGCTTCTTGTCTTTTTCTTTCTTTAACTTAGCCTAAAAACACATATATGAACATAGCCAAGGGAGGTTTAGACTGGATGTTAGGAAGAATTTCTTTACTGAAAGAGTGGTTAGCCATTGGAACAGGCTGCCCAGGGAAGTGGTTGAATCACCATGCCTGGATGTGTTCGAAAAACAATTAGATGTAGTGCTTTGAGACATGGTCTAGGGGTCAAGGAGGTGTTAGGCGAAGGTTGGACTTCATGATACTAGAGGTCTTTTCCAACCTATGGTTCTATAAATAGGTATGAAAAGTGGGGCATGTTCAGGAACATAGAGTTTGGAGTTGGTAGATAAAGTTACAAAGTTTGTATCACAAACATTAACGTGGGTCTCCTCTCTGCTGCAGCTTCTATGACAGCCACTTACAAGGATTTTTTCTAGATTTCTTCTTGTTTCGCTCATATTCATTGTCTAAATCTTGTATTATACTAACAGTGCCTAAAATTGCATACCTGTCAGCTGAAGATCACAGAATATTTGACACAGATCGCAAACTCCCTGAAAAGAAATATCACTTTGGCCTCCACTGAATCCCTTCTGTAACGCAGAATATGAGTTTGTACCACATACTAGTTCTTCATACTGGTTTAGATAAGAAGGAATAAAATGTATTAGATTCAAATGTCAGGTCTGTTTACCCAAACTTGCAAATGAAATTTTGCAAGTAAATCAGAGTTAGAAGATGACATAAAGGGAGACATGATCATCTTCTAGCATTTCAATGTGGTGCAAACCTTGGTTTCTTACCACATCTGGAAAATAACACCTCTGGCAAACATGATACCTACCAGCACTAAAATCATTGGATATTTCCTGGTGCAGAGCTAGTATCATAATCAATGGCACTTGAGCATTTCTGATGGCAACACTGTGGTCAGGAAGTTAATTAACTAGAAAAGGGAAATATTAAGTCGTCAGTTACTGATTACTATCCCATTATGTAAGGGCGTAATCATGTGATGGAAATGTAGAAGCCTGGAGGATAGAAAAAGCCCAGAGTAATTTTATGAGCGTAAATTGGTCCAGATACAGGAGGAAAAGAACAAATAAGAGGTCAAGTACTAGCACTGAGGGTCATACAGCACTCATGAATAATCAGCTTGTTTGAAGACAGTGCCTGCTGATCAGAGAGCGGGTTACCACTGCTTTAGTAAATCAATGACCCACCTGTAATGGGGAATGCCACAAGAAAAGTGAGTGGGTAAATTGCAGCCTCTAAGGTCAGCAGCTCAATGTGTTTCTCTCCCCAATGTTTGGTAGTAGCAGATGGAGGAAAGCCTTGCAAGTATGTTCTTCCCTATGGAGCTATTTCATGTTATGTTAGCTGCTAATTTGGCCCATTGATGTCAATAGAAATGTGACTTATGTTGGAGTATTTATCTGTGGTACTGATTCTAGTATGGATTTACACCTTTTGAGGATTGTATCTAGAAGTAGTTCTTTATTTCAGAGTGAAATTCCCCTTCAGTTACATGTTATTTATGTATATTTTAGAAGTGAGCAAATAACATCTAAAGTAAATTGACATGTTTTTTTTTTCTAGTCTTAGAAGAATATGTAATGATGTAACTTTGCATGAAGCACTATGGGCCAACAACTCTTGATCTTTAGCTCTTAATGAAATTAAAGTTAACTCTCTGAAAACATTTTGCAACAGTTACGTAAAGCTTGTCTTTAATCCAGAAAACTCACATGCTGAAATCAACAGAGATGACAAACTAAATACATAAACAGTTGAAACAGGTCTGTTTACCTTTCCTGATATTTGCAGAACTGTTTACTTTTACCTTCTAGCCTGAAACACTACCCTGGATTTGTACTTAGTGATCTATATCCTTACTTTCTATTATTTTGTAAAATGCCATTAATATTTAAGATGAGTCATATTTTACTGCTTTTGGTGGTGCGGAATAGCACTTCCTTACTTCAACAGACAATAAGAATTCTCATGTAGAGAGTGTTATTTAGTCAGAGTGAGATATATTGATAGATGGTGAAGAATACTTGCCATTTTACAAAACCCTGTAACATGTATTTTACAAGTTTAAACAGCAGTACTTTATATGAAGTTGCATATAAGATTACTCTTCAGAAAACTGCAAGAAGACAGTGTTCTTTCAAGAGCATATAACTGATTTCAGAGGAGCATCAAATGTTACCATGGAAACCAAGAACTTCAATTACTTTACAAAACTGCCAAACAAACCAGGTTGATTGAATGATAAAGCCTGAAATATCAGAGCTGGTCAAAGATGTATTCCAAAGCAATTTGTTTGCCATTGGGACATGCCACTTAATCTGTACCAAACCTTAATTTAAGAACATAGTATATGAGTTTAAAGTTGTGGATTTACACCTGCTGAACTCCTGGCCTGCACTCCTGATGGACCACAAAAACGCATTCTGCCCTACCATGAGAGCCCTTGCCTGAAAAATCTCTGTTAAGCATGAAATCACATGGAGTGCATGGATTTAAGGTGTTCCATTTCAGAATAGCTATATTACTTAATGAGCTGTGTCAAGTCATTTAACAGTCTGTTTAGCTCAGTACACTGTTCTTCATGGTGTCCAGCAGACACTGAATAGGAAAAAGTATATGAAAAAAACAGTATCGGATGATATTTTCCCCCATTCTTATTCCCAGATTCTGGAAATCTGGTGGTGTAAGAATTTCCTGAGAAAAGTACTATAACCTCATTTTTGTGTTTAAAAGCCCTTGAAGAATTTTCTTACATGAATAAATCTAGTTATATTTTTAACCTTTTATAGCTTTGACCCCTGTGCTGTCCCAAAGCAATGGTGTGCGAAGGGAATACTGACTTTAGTTTAAGACTCTTGCTCCATTATTTTATTGAGTTCCTTCTAGCTCTTATGTTATGTGAAATGGCAAAAAATTGTTCTCTGTTCACCTTCTCCATGTGAGTAATGATTTGTTGTTGCCTCTAATGTCTCTTTCTTCTATCCAATCTCCAGTAGTAAGATCTCTTACCTTCTTAATGTCTTTCTTCTATCCAATCTCCAGTAGTAAGATCTCTTACCTTCTTATTTTTCCTCATCTGAAATCTGCTCTTTATTTTTTATTGGCCTTATTTAACTGTTCCAAGGCATTATAGCACGGCATAGTGCACTTTCTCTTCTCTTTTAACCAGTATTTCTCTCTCAAGTCTTTCTAGTAATCTGTTTTCCCTCTTTGGCTGATACTGAGCACTGAACCAATGCTTTTGTGGAATTCCATGATAATTTTTTGAAAAGTAAGAGTTAACTTACTGGCTGACATTTTACTTGTCTAATTAAAGCTGTTCTCCATGTGCCTCACTTTGCACTTATTGATGCTGAATTTCATCTGATATTTTATTGCTCGATTACTTACCATTAAGAACCCTCTGCAACTCTTAGCTGTCAATTCTGGTTTTCACTGCTCTGACTGACTTTGTACCACATATATGAATACCTTGAAAAACATTAGGACCACTTTTGGTGTATTTCCATTGTGAAAATTAACCATTTAAGCTACTTCTTCTTTCCCATCTTTTATGTGCTCTCATAAAAAGGTCTTTTCTTATGCCCTTTGGTGATGTCTCTTCCAACAAGCAGTTGGATAAACTACTCTGGAAATCAGATCAGCTGGAACTAAACAGCACAGTGAGAGACTGTCATGTGCTTTTGTGTTTTTCAGGAAGATGAGAATCTGCACCAGTAGCCTAGAATAAATCAGAATCAACCCCCCCAGCTCTTCAGCAATAACACCTCGCCTAGCAAACAGAAAATAGAGATATGAAACTGAAGTCCATCAGCACTGCAGAGGGATTCAGCACAAGATGGTAAAACAACACCACTGAGTTTCAGGCAGGGATTTCAAGGAAAAAATACGTTCCTCACAATTAGAATGAGGAAAACTGCACCAGATTTTATATTACACTTGCCTTGCATTTTGAAGAAAGTAAATTGAGAGAAGTGCCAATTGTACTGCTCATATGCAGATCAACTACTGTATTTAGGCCTGTCTACAGCTAGCAGAGCTTCAGAAGTGACCTGCAAAGATGGTTTCCATGTACAATGCAGAGCGAAGTAATTCATGCAGCCCACTCATAGCTGCAAATTTTCTAGGCTGCTCTTGGGACTAGGACAGGGAGTAGATAGTGAAATGCAAGAACAATCTATGCCTGGGAGCTCTTTACCTCTTACTTCCCCTCATTCCTTCTTGCATTGTATGATCACACAGACACGTAACGTGTTGTAGAAAAAGAAGCTTGGGGGAAGGTAGCACCTTGCCTTCAGAAAAAACCATCCTCCATTGGAAACTGCTGTTGGCTCAGACTGAAACCTCTGAAAGGGAATCCAGAAGCAGGCTGCAGCCTGAGTTAACTGTCTCATAAGGCTACAGATGGCTTGTGGGCTGAAATCCCTTGTAACCAGTGATAACATGGAGCATTGTTTCATTGTTAAGTGCTTAATTCATTCACAGGGAGCTTTTGGAATGATAGTTTGAACCAGTCACTTGAAATGTTTTCGGTTTTCCTTTAGCAAAGCAAATTCTTTCAGCATTTGTATTTTTTTGTCTTCAAGGTCAGTGATGAGAGGTTGACCTGTGAGTGGACTAGGTCACTAGCTTTCAGATGAGGCCATCTGCTTCAAATTGGTGGGAAAAAAAATGGCAAAGTCTCTTGCTGGAAATTAATAAATTGTTTCAGACATGCTCAGGAAATTGTATTATGCCACAGGGGAAAAATTATTTATGACCTCATCTGGAGATCACCTTCTGCCTCAAACCACAAAGACTCTAGAAGTAGACTGGATAAAGATAATGGAGAATAAGTTACATGGGAAATCCTGCCATTGGATGGACTGAATGACCTATAAAATAGTGTTTTGTATGTCTAATTTTGAAGTAGCTATGATTTACAGCCATTATAATCTCATTCTAGTTAGTATCATCACAGATGCAAAACTTATTCCTATGTGCATCTTATCTTCCCTTTAGATTTACGAAAACTATCTGCTTTAATCTTGTAAAGTAGGTCAAAGGAAAGGATGGGTCAGTATGTTTTTCTTTCATTTACCATTCTATCAGGTGCTTTTGTGGCCCCTATTGTACTGAGAAAGGAAACTAACTTTGTTTATAAATCCAAGTCTCTTGCAGTAAGTTAAGTACAAATATTTTTCAACATGTTTCAGTGCATACCTTTTCTAAATAATCAATTTTGGGGTCAAGGAGGTAAAAATAACATATCTAATAAAGTTATCCATTGAATTTGCAGAGATGGATGTATGACTAATGAAAATTAGTGGAATATATTGGTGGTAAATCCTCTTCTGGTGCATGTTGTTCTGAGTAGCAATGGTGAGCAAGCGTGGTGCTTTGAATCAGAGTTCTGACACGACATAAAACCTCACATTTTCAGGACCAGAAAAATGTTGCCAGTCGTTTCTTTAGACAGCAGATCCTTATTCTGGAGTAAGGAGTTGTGAATGAAAGTGAGCAGAGATAGGATGATGAGAGGATCTGTAGATTAGGAAAATAAGATGAGGAAAGGGCAGAGGATTTGGGTAAATATGAAAAGTAGCAGAGGTGTAAGACAGCTTGGCAAAGCCTGAGGGTAAGCAGTGTAAATAATAAACTGGGGGAAAAATGTGATGGCCCTTGAAGAGCAGGGTGGCTTGCTGGTTGCATTTGTTAAAAGAGAAGGTAATTTTGATAACTGCATTGTAGGAAGATGGAGGTAAGGAAAGAATCAGTCTGGGGCTAGGAGGCTTAGACAGCAATAGCTCAGGTATCAGTGTGACACGCTTAATACAAAAAATTCCCCAGTGGATGGAGACTGGGACATGGCAGACTACTCTCTCACACAATATCTGAGTATTCTGGCTGCAAGAGACACTAACAAGCTCTTGGTTTAGTGAGCATGCAGTTTTTGAATGTCGCTCTTTCTGTCTCTGCTGCAGAGAACTAATCCTAATGCGAATCTTAGTCCTCAGCTGAAACAGGGCAGGGAACTCCTCTTCGTCCTGAGAGTGCATACTCCTGGGAGGTGAATTCCTGCTACAGCTTTCACTTTGCCAGCCCCTTTTCAACCAACTGCATTCCTAGTGTTGTTCAGTCTCACAGAGGAACACACAAAACAGACAGCAGCAGCTATCAAAAAGTGCAGATTTATTTCAACCAAAGTTGCCTGTCGCTCCTTCTGACAAAGTGAAATTACCAGTTCAGATCCATTGCCTGAGAGTGAGATGTACAGATCTCAAAAGCCCTAGAGAGAATGATTCTTGGAGGAGAACTGAAAAAACAGTCATCATTTCCTTTTACCACAGGTCCTGCCTGTCTTCCCAGAAGCATAATTCTAAAATAAATGATGTTTAAGAGAGGGTAGTCTCCCCTAAATTCTTCAGAGTTCTGTATAGCAGGGAATTGTGGCATCAGACCTCCACTAAGCTGGGAAGCAGACCTGGTTGTCTTTCTCAGCTTTCACTTCTGCTGAATGCTAACTGTAGTCTGAATCCAACTCTACACCTAGGAAACCATGACATTTCCCTTTCAAACCTTGAATGGTAGAGGTATTTGGCAGGAGTCCTGAGCTGTTTCTCAGTTCATAGGAAGGGTTAAAGTAACAGTGGAGGTTCTGAAAAGGAAAAAGCCTGGAACTATACTGAGAGTGCAATCTGCCACTGTAGGCCAGAGGCTACTTCTCCGTTTCCTACCTAGTGCAAAAAAAATAGTCCAGAGGCTTCAAAGGATCGTTTCTTAAATCTTACCCTTCTTGGCTATTCAAACCCTGTTGCTGTCATCTGTCCTGGTTTTCTCATTCTCTGAACCATAACCCTTGTTGGAGACATTATCCCCAGCTGCCACTGAGGTTGTCTGCATTCCCAAATTATTGCTAGCAGGATAGTTCTGCTGATGTGTCCTCATTTACTTCTGCAAACCCTTTTGAACCCCATTTTCTCTCAGTCTTGACTTTGCTTCACCTAGCACTGTCTCTTGAAACAAACCCCAATCCTAGGTTCTGGCAGTGTCCTGCCAGTGTATCCAGACTCTGAATTGCTGGAAGAGGAATTCTAGCTGCATTCTTCAGTTTATTCTAGAGGAGCTTTAGTCCCCAGCATGTAAGTCTTTTCTGGCTTTCTCAAAACTGTAATTCTGCCCTCTCTTGGAGGCAGTGATATTTGACCCTGCAAGGTAGAAATTCAACCCAGCTGCAGCAGTTTTTCCAAACATTCCAGAAGATCTTTAATGAGATAAAAAGTTAGTGAATATTTGCATTTTAGGAGTGTCATTATGCTTGCCCTGCTACATCTGGTACAGTATATACAGGCAGGTAAAAGCAATCCCTAGCGAAAATCACTTAATTTAAGTAGACAAGAAGAACACAGATGATGCGATTGATCTTATCTCTCAAGGCAGGTTGACAAGAGCACAGCTTGGGGAAGAAATGACTGCACATATACCCTGTTCACCACCAATCACAGGATAAAGAGCAGAGGCATGTATAAGGGCCAGCTGCACCAGTTTCTTCCTCACACTGCTCGTTCTCCACCTAGACATTTTTCCCAATTAGTTTATATTGGGAAGCAGACTCCCTAACATCAAGCAGATTTTAGCAGTAATGGAAATAAACCCCAGCAATTAAAATGCACCCAGAAAAAGACAGACGCTGTATGTAGAAATAAGTGACAGCAGAATCATCCGGGCATGAATTACAATGTCACTTGGCAGCAACAGTAGAGGAGTGGAGCATCAATCAAAATGAGAAGAGCCGTGCCCCTTGGATCCGGGAATCCTGACATGACTAGCTAGTGCCAGACACAGCTAGGCAGACAGCCATTCTCCTAGTAATGCATTCCTGTTGAATAAAGCCTGTATCTGTAGGCTAATGGCTTGAAATTGCTCAGAGATTTAATAAAAGCTCCGAGGAGAAAGGGAAAATAATAGTCATTTAGATAAATGATAGGACTCTACCCAGAACAAAGGCATTTTAATACAAATGTGTTGCCATCAGTGGTGGCGTGTGTTCTCTGCTGTAATTAGACATTTTCTACCAAGGCAACACAAAGCCAGCTGTTTGGCCCATTGTGTGTGCCTCCATTCTCTAAGTCTCTGTTGTGTGTGCTAGTCATAAGGCACAAAAGACTGGTTTCATATTGAAAATATGAAAACATGCAAACACACACACAATAAAATGGCAGGGGGGACAGATTGGCAATCACACAATGAGCTGATTATAGAGCGCTAATAATAAAAGCATAATTGCTGAATTACTGCCAGATGGACCAGGTACAGCTACTCAAGAGACACCTGTTTTACTGGGATGTGAAGCAGTTCCATCCAGACAGAATACAGCTGCATCGTGGACAGATCCAGACAGTTGTGTTGGGAGAATATACATATCAGGTAGATTTAGTACCAGACAAGTGTGGGGTGAATCATGTCTGCTTTACCAAGTTTTAAAGCTTGTTGCAGCTTGGATATTTCCTATTCTGCTGGGTAAGTTCTACTGGATAATGCTGAGTTTCTGTAAAAACAATACCTTCTTTTAGAGAGTGAGATTTTGAAATTGCAATGACTTGTACAGAGCTTTGGTGGTTTGCTGCATATAGGGTTTAATACATTTTGGCTTGGGTGTGAACTAATCTGAATTTTACCGTGTGAGGATTTATCTCTGTATAATTCTAAATATTATATAACAACACTGATATGAGCAAGGCCTATCTAAATGCAAAAGCCTTAAATACAGTCCTGAATATTTACAGGTTATATAGGTAGATTGCATCTACTAGTGACTGCATACAGAGAACCTGTAAACAGCATTGCCGAACTGTTGTATATAACAGAGCTACTGCAGAGGAAAACACCTACTGAGTTCTTCAGCATATCGTGTTCATCTTCTGAATCCACTGATCTAATATCAATCTTTGTATAAACAGAAATACAGAGGATATGGTGGAGTAAAGTCATGCCAAGGTGAAAAAGCTCTCAGCAAATTCTTGTTGTAAGAGAACGATTTCTTGTCTCAAAATATATGCATAGCTTTAAAGTTATTCTCCCTCAGATGCCCTGAAAGATGTCAGTACGTATTTCATTGATTTATACTGCTGCAACCTTCCTATCCTCAGAAAAGCAAATCCTGATTATCTCTTGTGTAAGAAATAAGAGCCAGGTTTTCCTGTAATTTTTGTTTGTTTTGTTTTCTTTAAGTTTGAGTAACAATGGAGGTATACAATTATTAACATCCTGTACAATGAAATGAAGCTGTGAATGGTATGCCCTCAAATATCTGTAAAGAGGACAAAGCAGAAAAATATTTCTGTTCTTTGCTACATGGGTACCAGACAGGTGCTTTGAAAGGAACCTGTACTAGTACTGATGGACTTTGTTGTCCATTTGCACAGTAGGATGGCTGAATGTTGTGCATTTAAATCAGGAAAGTAATGGGATACTCTTATCCATTTCTTTATTTTGCATTCTTTTCATGCTCATTAAGAAAATAATAAGGGGATAAAGGTTACTGGTTTTAATAAACGATTCTACAAATAAACCTTCCTTCTTTCATGAATATCAATTTATCTCAGTGCAGCATGACCAAATGACTATCCAGTAATGTGGAGCCAGCCCAGGAGGAACTTGGGGGCTATGTATTTAGACCATGTGTTCTGCTTACCCAAACTTGTTCAGAATTACAAAATTACTTTGAAAGTGCAAAGGTTAAAATGACCCAGAAACTGTTCTTATCTGGCCATCTGTAGTGAGGCCATTGATCTCTGAACAGATCTCTGAGGAGATCATCCAGTTCTGGCTTGTGTAAGCTGAAGACCAACTGCCATGCTTTTTGAAAGTGAGAATGATAAAAAAATCCCCAAACACCAACCCTCTATATTTCATGCTCTGGAATTTTTTAATGTGGTACTAGGAGAAAGACAAGAAAAAGCAAGGAAAGTGAAATGAGGGAATTCTTAAAAAAGCAAAAGGATATCTATTGGTGTAGGCAATGGTTTAGTTGGCATACTAAGTTCCTCTTGGTGGCATTTTATTTTGTCTTCATGTTGTAGCCACCTTATAAGCCTGTAGGTAAATTCATATGATGGATCTCTGATTCTACCATATTATTATATTTCTTCTTGAGTGTGAAAAGCCACATAATATACAGAACTGAGAAAGAAAAGAGCAATAGTTTTCCTATGCATATCTCACAGTTAGTAGTTTTACTGGCTATGTATCATAATTTTATAATGATCACCACAGCAGTAGACATTCTTAGTATTATTCTAAATCCTCTGCAACTGGCAAAGTATTAAAAACCCTTCATCATATAAGAAGGAAGAGGATAGAGGAAGTTGTGTTCCTAATTGAACCATCTGCTAAAATGTAACCGTTTCTGGCCATTACTTTCATCGTAACCTGGAAGTCTCCAGATGCCTACTTATCTGTCATTTCCACTATGCACTCAGCTATTTGTACCTTTACACTTAAGCTTATGATTTCAGTAAGTGCTTGGGTATCCACTTGCCTCCCTCAGCTTCTGGAACTAACCTTGTGGATGTGCTTTGGGCATGCTGAAGGAACAATCAGCAGGAAGAAATGCCTTCCTGTCACTCGCACAAAAGATCGGCTGTTACTGCACTTACCGGCGGTTTGTGAGACACAGGTCCATACACCTCTTCAATCTATTTAATGATAGAAGTTTTAAAGCAGAGCCTTCCAGAGGGGTTGCAGAAGCCTATTTTGTGGGGTGTTCTGAGTCCTGGTGCTCCCTCGCAGTTCTTCCTCTGTATGTAAAGCAGGGTCTGAGTTTGGGAATTTTGCTTGAGATGAGACACCAGAAGTCACATAGTACCTATTAACATCCCTAGTCCTCCCTCCTTGTAACACTGACTGCAGATGGCTGTCTGATGGGTTGAAATGGATGTGGCTGTAGGGATTTTTTTACTTTTTTTTTCCAGTAGACAAGATTTACCTCAAAGATGAAGTTGGAAAGTGCTTAAAAGTTAGCTGTTCTCCCTAAACATGGCCTAAAAACCTGTAATCAGCAAGGAGAGTGGGAGAATGGAGACACCTCTTCTTTGCAGGAACCTGAACACAATTAGTACAAACCAAAGACAACAGAAGTCATGCTTATAACAAAATTTGTCCACACTGGATTTTAGGAGAATATTTAATATGTAGACAGCCCTAGTTCTGTGTATCATTTTTGCCTGGGGCTTTGGATTCTTTATGTAAAAAATAGCCTTGTTTTTCAAATATTTTGAAAGATAACTACAGGCCACCTCAGGTGAGAGTTAACCCACACAATACTCTCTCACCAAGGGTTCTGCAAAATCAAAGGAACATGTGAAATAGACTCACTTCATTCACAGATCAGGATCATAGCATCATCTGTAAGGAGGTGTTCACTGGGGACGATAAAAAACTTCAAGGGGAAGCCTGCATATAGACCTTATAGGATATACCTTTACCTATATAGGATATACCTATACCTTATTTTTTTTAGTGTATTATCCTGAACAAACCTGTGTTCAGATCTCTCCTTCTTTGCTGTCTGTATTATCCCCTGTTTCTGCCCAGAGCAGTACCTATAGATAGTGGTGGTGAACAAGAACTTGTTGATACTCTCTTAAGCTGACAGAAGTATCAACACCTCGATGCTATGTAATTCTGTGGTAGGCAATATATGTTGATTCCATAAAAATACAGAGCTGTTTTTAATTTCTATAAAACTTCAATGGCTTCATTCTTGGTAAATCCTACAGAGATTTTCCATACAAAGAATAACATAGTGATAGGCTTAGAAAACAAATGCATCAGAAGGAGCAAATGCAGACAGATTTTGTTCTTACTCTCAGCTGTTTAGTTGTCTTGACAGTGGACTAAATGGAGACATTCTCAGTTTATATCTTACCAGGGATAAAATATGGCATTACAGAATGATGAACAAAAAATTATAGTGCCATCTTTCAGAAAAGATGGAGTGATATTAATTCCTTACTATTATGGACGTAAAAAGACATATGACTAAGGAGTAAATTCTGGTGTCCTGGCAAAATCATCAATTAGGCACAGCGTACCCATTGTATCCACGTAATTTTTTACAGAATTTTCATTGTGAACTCTGTGTTTGTATTTACCTTAGTCATGGGTGCTTTGTAACATCTCAGACCTCACTGCATTTTTGTGGTGAAATCCATGTGGTTTCACACACAGCTAGATTCTGCTTTGGGTACCTTAGATGTACTTTTTCCACAGAGAAATTGGCACTATTCTTCTAAAGACATCAGAATTGCTGCTGGGCTTTCCTTTTTCAGCACCTGAGCACTTTCAGGGGTTGGTGTAGGGTGCATGTATGCAAAGGAAGGCAAGGCACCCCTGTGAACAAAATTAATTGCCTCAATTCATCCTTCATCTTTTGTGTAGCAGCTATGTGGGTGAGGGGAGATGGGAGTTTGGGATTCTGGGCAGTCTCAACACAGACCTGTGACAAGCACCTTGCAGCTTTCTCACACCACACCTGGACCCAGGTGCTTCCCTGCTGGGTTAGAATGTAACCTTTGCTTTGTAAATCCCTTCAAGCCTACAAAAATTTGTGGAGCTGGCAGGAAAAAAAAAAACAGATAGCTGATATCTTGACATGTTGTTTACTACTTATTAGTAATAGGGGGAAAAAGCTCTGCTTTTCTGCTTGTTAATTTCTCCACTGCCACTTTGTGTCAAGGATCTCAAATGACTGAACCTTTCAGCAGAGAGCTTTGGGCTCCTTCCCCACTGAGTGCTGGTCTAATTGCCTTCCAGCCCTGGCCACAGGAGAAGCAGCTTAGCATGAGGACCCAGGGGCTTAAAAAGCCGAAGATAATGATGACAGCCACGTTGGTGCTGAAAACAGGAACTCTCAGATGTCTTTAAGAGCACTAGAGTTCAGTTTGACTCTGCTTCCCAGACACAGCCTTCCTTAAAGATGATGCCTTTATCTGGACAAAGAATCTTTTCCTCTTATGACAAGAACAACATCGACCTCAACATGCCTTATTAAGGACACAGCTTCCAGCCCAAGAAGACCTGCCTTTGTGAACAGAGGTTGTTATGGTGCTGTATGCAGTGCCTAGAAATCACAATTACTAAGGATTTATTGTAGCTAAAATAGACAAGTACTCACACTCTCCCTCCTTACTTTTCGTCAGTAAGCCAGCCTGGGGTTGCAGACTGAAGGAGCAAAAACTTCAGACTTAGAAGCCTAGAGCTTCTAATGATAAATTGCAATCTGCCATGCAATTCCTGTACAAGACAAACACTTCTGGCATTAAAAAGCAGAGAAAAGCTAGAAAAACTGCAGCAGATGCTTGTGCCTTGCAGTGATGTGGGCTTGGGAGAAGCCACAATACTGCTTCTGGTATCAAAGCACGACAGTATCTTCTGTAGCACAGGAATTTGTTGAGGCAGGTACAGCCAGCACTGGCAGCAAGAAGAACAACCATCAAATCTGCCTGTCTCTCCAGCTGGGCTGGAGCTAGTGGCTGGGAAAAGGTTCAGCCTCCCTTGGGGAAGGCACATGCTTGCAGATGTACAGCTGGACTCCAGGATGCTCTGCTGCCATGGGATCACTGGTGGATCTTATAAGCACCAAAGCAGAGGTGCCACATTTGAGTCTGTTCCAGTGTGGCTACCAGACACAGCTGGGGCACTGAACAGGGGCCTGTCTAACCTGAAAGAGAAGCAGGAGTGACAGGGTACATCTAGGGACTAGAAAACATGGGTCTTGGCCCACATTTTTTAGAAAAATTGACTCTTTGAGCATCAGAAATCATGAGATTAGCTTCAAAACAGCAGCGTTTTATTATAGTAAAACAATTTGGTCAGTTTTATTCATTGTATATATTTTTAGTCTTAGAATTCATGTTTACAAGGTTTTGGGGAGGGTGTATATGACACAGTATTGGTCAACAGTGAGGACTAAATATCTATTATTTTTCACATGCTTTTAAATATTGTGACCATCAGAAAATTACTGATGCTGGTCTATGGCACAAAGAACCACTTTTTAGTGTTTTAAGGGAAATGTTGATTTTCAAAAGAAATTACAGTGAACTTTTGATCTGAAAAAAATTTGTGTGGAAGATGACAAAGGTGTTGGTTGGCTATTGAATAGATATCTATAATTCTATATATCTATGTAGATATCCCATTTACCAGCTATGGAAATGTGGTGTGTGTTAAGTGTCATAATCTGTTTTGTTTGTTGTTTTTTTCTTAAATAAAGAATAAACTGAATTGAAATTGATCAAAATTAGCAGGAACTGAGATTAGCAGAGCATTTTCAATTGAATTCTGCCTGATCATTTCCTGTAAGTGTCCTATGAGTCCTTTTTTATGAAAGGTCAAACCCCCATAGTTTTCAAGTAGTCTGTGATGCACATTTTGTTATGAAACTAAGAGCAGTTGAACACAGGGCAATAAAGCAAGAGATTTAAGTAAACAGAATTAACTGGGAGTCTTCCAAATTTGCTGGCACAAATGTTGGATGAGAATCAGCATGAGAACTTCAGTTTGGTCACAAGACCTTTCTTTCTTGATAGTGAAAGCAGTGAAACAGCTCTGTGCCAGATGTCCTGCGAGGTGCGGAATTTCTTGGTTTACTTTCATTCTTTAGGGCCAGGGTGTGTCAATCTCCTTTTCCTACAAGTGTGTCACAAGGGAAGATATAGAGACAGACAAAGAACTGAGTGAATTGCTGGGGCCTAAGTTGCGGGCCCCAAGTTGGAGTTGACCTGTGGATGAGTCACAACCTAGCAGAATGTTTTGTTTTTTCTATTGGCTTCATGTTCCAAAGGCAGAACCTGGCCCACCTCTGGCTCTGTGGCTCTGCCCTCTCCCAGGTGGTCATGGCTGGGGTGGTGAGTGAGGCCAGGGCTATTTTAACCAGGAGCTGATTAGTTTCTGAAGTTTCCTGTTGGGTGTGGTTTCTTCTGGAGCTGGTTGCATCTTGCTGAGTTCTCTTGAAGGTGTCCTTCTATGTGAAGGGCTTCTGAGGGAGCCATCTCTGTCTGTTGTGTCCAGCAGGTGATGGTGGCACCACAGTGGGCAGTGGAGGAGCTGGGTCCCCAGGAACCTATGGTAGGACTTTCTGAAAGAAGACTTCCAAGGGGATGTTGCTGAGTTCAGCATTGGCCTGTGTGATCAGGCAACTGATGGCAGCATAAAATGATGATGGCTGAATCACAACACTGGGCAGTGGAAGATAATGGAGAATTAAGGTGCTGGAAGGGAAGCCTGAAAGGTTAATTCTACTTTTATTCTTGGGGTGGGGGGTGTGGTGTGTGGCGGGAGACACAACAGAAAATCTATTTCCTCCGTCTTATTTTATGAAATTCCAACCTGTGAAGAATGTGTACTTGATAGATTTGGTGTTTTGCTTTCCATTCTAATTCCTGAGGCTTCCCCCCCTCCCAAAGGCGTTCTCTGAATCTATTCAGCTTTCATTTTAATTACCTTGGTCAAATGACTGATAATGACAAGATGGGAGAGGTGAACTCTATTGCTTCAGACGGCTTGTGTTTAAGAAGTCTGATGCCATTAAGTGTGTAAACAACTACCAGCAGTTTTCAAAGTTTTCTGCAAGTGCTTTTTTTGTATCCATTTAGTATCAGACTGGAGTCTGAGAAAGCAAAAATAAGAACACTAGAAATCATAACTGATAGGGCAGCTTAAATAAAAGCTATTTAATTTGCTTTTATCAAGGAAGTTTTAAAATCTGGGGAAAATGCAGAACTATTTTCCACTCCATTAACCAGAAGAGCAATGAAAGAGAGAGTGGAAGCTGGGAGCTTCTAGACACTGTGCAAAACTTGAATTCTTGCTCCTCGGATATCATATAGCAATAACTATTTAAAGTCCTGTGGACGTGTTATTCATCTCAGTGATCCTCAGGATTCATTCAGCTGTCAGTTTGCAATAAGCCAGCATGATGTAGGCTAAGCTGACTAGAAATGTGTGTGTATTTTCCCTTTTTGACAAATTTTCTGGGGATAAATAGCTCTTATGGTTAAAAGAGCTGAAGTTTGTGATGATCCAATGGGAGAGACCTTTTAAATGCTGTGATCCTCTAAGGGGTACCTGACTTTTTTTGTTGTTGTTGTTATAATAATAACTTGAATACTATGTCTAATAGTTCTCAAACCCTGGTACTGGCAAGGCAGCAAGGTCAGAGTCTTAGAGATGCAAAACATACCAGATCAGGAGAAAAGGGGAATTGTTAAGTTAAATAGGTGAGAGGAATATTTTGGTCCAGATTTGATGTCTTGGCTCTCTGAGTGCTCCAAAGCAAGGTCAAAATTTGCATTGGTAGTAGAGTCCAGATGTTAAAGAGAAAGAAAGAAGGAAAAAAAAAGGCGAGGAGGAAAATAAAGTAAAAGGAACAACCTCTGATTATATCACAGGATTAGTATTCAGGAGGTTTGGCTTCTTTTTACAGGCTGGCAGCAAGTGTGCATTTTAAATATAGGCAAATAATTTTCCCCAGTACTAATGTGAAGAATAAGACTTTAGAGAGTTGCTGAGTCTTAAGAAATTGCTTTTTATAGAGGATATCAGTGCCATGAATGAGAGTCTCACTTCATGATCTAAAGATATGATAACTGGAATTAGAGAGTTAGAACAGTAAATTTTTTTTTGCACTGGTAATGAGATTTAACCATTGTACAGAGAGAACCAATAATAAGCATTAAGAAAAAGAAGGGCTAAGCAGCAGTCACAACACATTCTTCTGAATTCTTCCCAAATTCCAGTATTGAGAGTAACTATTGGTGAGAAGGAATTGAAGGCCTTAGCATATTTATTAGTTTATTGTCAACAGGTTTCCAATGTTTCCATTCCATATAGTCCAAGGTTTCCATCTTTCTTGTGTCTTATAAAGGGCTCTAGAGTTCCTGCTGACCCAAGAGATCTCTTAAATACCTCTCAGTGCAGTGAAACCATAGCAATGAAGCAAAGAGTAAGTCAGCATCACCCTTGTTCCAAATGCAGAAGACAAACAATCATGCAGATTTCTTCCCAGATAGATTATCCATCCTAATTAAACATTTCCTCTCTTGGGCCTTTTCCCTTTCTAGTTGCTGAGAAGTGTAATTAATCTTGTAGGTGCTATTGCTGGAACCCGGTTGTTGTTTATTATGTCTCCTGAATTTCAAACATATCATATAACTAAGATTTTTGTCTGTCTGAAATCCCAAATGTCTTTCAAGCATAAACAGATGATGCTTTCTCTGAGTGCTGCTCTGCTTGTTGTGCCTTACCTTGGATGGGCAGTCGCTAGTTAGAAGGTCTTTCATTCTATGTTTTCCACTTTTTGAATTTAGGCTTGTGATCTAATCTAAGCTTCTAAAGGTGTCTTAGGCAAGTTTTGTAATATGTCTTGGCTTTAATTTCTTGTCTGAGTTTGAAGCTGAGCAAATGTTTTCTTGTGTGTTCAGTTTTCTACTTTTTCCTTAGGGGAAAAAGGCAATAAGAGAGAAAGGAAGAAAAGTTTTGTCAAATATGTTTCTGCTGAAAATCTTGACCCCTTGGTACATAATCAGAAATATCAATTTCAGGAAAAACCCAAAGGAATTTGGCTAAACCCTGTGATTTTTAGTTATAAACTTTGGGATTAAAATGGAAAGACTGTTTATATCCATAATATTTATCAAGTTCTGTACATTTTCAATTCATTTTGGACATAATCTAGTGTTTAAAGTGCATCTGTCATCTCCTGCCTCCATCTCCCTTCTTAATAAGACAGAAAATTTTGGATGTAGGATTCCTTAGATGTGTTGCATGGGTGGGGAGCCTGACATATAAAAGAATATTGAGCCTGAAGACAAAAAAAACCCCTTTTCTTCCTTTTCAGCTCTAATTTTCCCACTTTGAAAATGGTGCTTTCATCATCTATCATTACCGATAGCTCAATGAAAATACTTCCTTTCTTCTATCCATTGTATGGCTTATATGCTTAGATTGAAGAATGTACCAAGCTCTTGATCTCTGGCTTGTGTCTGGTTGTCAGGTAAAGAAGAACTACAAGTACACAGTAACTGATCTCCAGAAAGGATGTATTTCACAGGGAAGCCCAGCCTACATCAGGGCATAGATGCTCTGATTTCAGCATTTGGTCCATTTCCTGGTGTATCCCAAGGCCATGCTCTCCCAGACACCCCTCTTATTCATTCATCTTAGTTTGTACTTGGGAAATGAACCTGAGCCTTAGGTGTGGGACGGATGTGTTCCTGCAATTTTTCAGTTGTCCCAGATGTCTCTATTGAGAAACTGGCTGGAGCATGACACAACCCTTTTCCAGTATAAGCATCTGTATTTTTATTATGGCAGGTGTGTACTCTGGTCTTGTTTTGACCTAAAGGCAGGACCGTGTCAAGACAGGTACATAGCAATATTACTGGATTACACTTTTACAACAAATAAGAACTACCACAGAACTACAAATAGGTTATATGACTGGATCTTCATTAATAGGAAAATTAATTTGCTTATCTGTGATTATCTGAGTCCAAGGTTTAGTAGGCCCCACTTTATCACCCTTCTGACCAAAAGAGGAGTCCAACTTGTAGTGTCCTCACTATAAAGGTGGTCTTGGCACTCTTAATAAGAAAGCAGAGGTGGTTAGATTAAATGGCTCAGATGTTCAACCTGGATGATGACTGGTAAGTATGGGATGCCCACACTCCTGCACTTCATGATCCCCAACCTAGCATGCTTTCCAGCTAGATTCATGGACAAAAGTGTGTGATGGTCTATGCTGAGAAGTAAGTCTTCCATGACCACTCCTGTGTATGCAGTATTGATTTATGTAAATGAGTGAGGGGACTATAAGAATTAGTCACTTCAAGATATGTCATTCTTGTATTTCAGAACTGACCTGTGAAATAGGCCCATTGGTCTGATCCTTTGCTTTGCTAATCTTAGAATTGATAAAGGACACTCCATTACTTTCAGACTCAGTCTTTCTCCATTTTTTTATCTATTAGATCTTCTTTTCCATTAGTTTAAGATGGATGGCTAGAACCGGAAGTCTTCATGGACCAATTTCACACATCATCTATTTTAAATGGTGAACATTGTTAATTTCTTTCCTATGTGCCTATATAGTGGACATGAATAATTTTTCTGGATATATATTACATGTGTATTTCAAATAATCAGGATTTAAAAGGCAATGCATGCTGTTAAATGCATGTTACACAGCATGCTTTTTACTTCTAAGCCAGCTGTGATCTTTCTGCATATCCTCGCAGTCTTCCAATTTCTTTTTCTGAATGCAAGGCATGATCACGCTGGGTTTTTTTTTTTTTNNNTTTTTTTTTTTTTTTTCTTCTTCCCCCAAGCCTTCTCACAGGGAAGACTGTAGGTCTGGAAGACTCTATCTTGTACTTCTCTATCTTCATGTTTATTACATGTTTACAATATAGTATAAATGGAGTGAATGCATATTGCATCTCTGTGTCCTACTCACTGTTAGATATGTTTATTTTCACCTCTCTCCTAAACTAATTTCTATGCTAACAAAATCCAACTTTATGCTGAAATTCATTCTTAATCTGTTTTTCCATGAAAATAGTCATTTCAATAATGTCTAGTGGGTCTGAAGATTTTGAAATATACTTCTGTAAAAATTTATATTTCTGACGAATTCTGACATTTTGTCACAAGCTGCAGTCATTCTGAGTGTTTGGGTATGGTAAACTAATTATCTCTTGCCCTTCTCTTGCTAACATAAAAAGATTAAATTAATCACATTCAGTTATAGCTGGCATTAAGCATGCAGACATGTTCTTTTTTAAGGAGAGATGGAAACATCAGTGGCTTTTATTAAATGTTTTTCTCTGTCAAAGTCTTCTAAAAATTTAAAGTGCTAAATTAGCAGTTTTGCCTGTTTTCATTTTAATGTTCCATATTCTTCACCAGAAGACTGACTTCTCTTACAGCTTGTTTTTTATAGCCCACTCCTAAATGCATAATTTTATGTCCTGTGTCACTTTTTTTTTCATTTTTTTAGTATAACAGTCTTTGAGCTGTACAGTGAAAGGACTTTGACTTGGCAGCACATCTATCTTCAAAACTAAAAACAAAACAAAGTTATCTATGAAAGTGCTAATGTCTGCAATCAGAAGGGAACCCCACTGGAAACCTTTGCACTAACTAACCCTACCTCAGAGGAAGTCGTGTCAGACCATTACATGGTCACAGATAGGGGAGTTCAGACACTGGAAGAACTGGGACAACTTCCTACCAGAAAGATGAGCAGATTCCTGGAATTTAGAGGATTTTGCTTGCTTGCTTGCTTGCACTGGTTTTAGACTTAATTACAGCATATGGCTCTGTGGTTGCCAATGAAGATATAGTGCCCTGTCCAAAGAGTTTGACTCTTAAGACCTGTACTCATACACGAATACAGTATTTTCTTCCGTTGAGAAGCTTTTTTGTCATAGTCCACTCTTAGATATACTAAGTTTTGGTAGGGGTTAGCAAATATAATCCCTGCTTGTTTGGAGCATGTACAGTTTAATCACAGTGGGATGGGGCTGAAAAGGATTTATCAGGAGAAAATGACATGGGATTGATCAAGAAACACCAGCTCTCCCATCTGGATCCATATGTTGTAATGTACAACAACTTGCTAAGGGAAAGACCTTAACTTTCAGCTTCCTGTAAAAGCCAACACAGGGTCCTTTTTAATGACAAAAAACGTCATTGAAATTCTGCAACAGCACTTACTTAATTGTAAGTCTCAGTCCAAAATGTCATGCAGACTGCTTGCTCTTCTAATGCTGCAGCTTTAGCTTGGTACCAGATCGCGTGGCAGACTGCTAATTCAGAATACTCTTCCCCATTTCCTACAACACCTTCTATATTTTCAGTGGTATTGCAACTCTTTAAAATGAGATCTGAGGAAATCACTGCTGGGAGTTGGGCTCCACAGTGATGACAAAAAAATATGTACCACATACTCAATGTAAATAGGCATGTTCTTGATACCCATCTATGAAACCTTTCCTAAAGCAAGTAAATATTTGTGCCTGGGAAGCTTTTGGTGTTTTGCTGCCATTGACATGCAGTGTGTACATTGGCAGTAAATGACATCTAATTTACAAGTGAGTAGGACACCAGGTGATTCACCCTCAGGGACCACTTCTACATAACAGAGACATTGTGTAATGGCAAGGAAGAAGAGCCACCTTCCTTCTGGAGACCCTGGTGCACACTAACAGTGTGAGTGATCACTTCTCCAACCATACCTTCAGACTTACAAAAAGAAACCCTAGCAGAGACATAGCTAAGTCATCCATCACAGCTCCAAAAGCATTGTCTTGGTTTATCAGTAATCTATCAGTTTAGATATAGAGTTTGTGACTGCTAATAAACTAACACTCCCTTGGAGACTGCAGATTGTAGCTCAGTGATGGAGTCCTGTGCAGCATAATTGCTTATTATCTGTTCAATACCACAGTGCTTCCAATTCCTAAAATTTTATTAAGGCTGTTCTGATATTTGAAGTTTGTCTTAAAGTGACACACATAGATGATTGGAGGAAATCTTCTGCTAAAATGGAGGCAGGAGGAGAACTCCCAGCTCTCATGGAAATTGAGAATATCCCAAGAGTGTCAGGAAGCATTATAACCCAGAAGCAAATAAACCTACTTGTAAGCGGTTCTCACAAACAAATTTTTCAGCTATATCTCGTGTAGTTTGGTTTTGGTGGGGTGCTCAATGCTGTATAAAACACAGATACTCTTAGACTCCAGTTTCAAAGATTTTGCAGTCTAGAGGTCAAGTTTATAAAGCCTGAAGAACAAAGAGGGGAATTAAAAGGCTTGTCTGATTGTCTCGGTGGCAAGGCAGGTTGTGTTCTGAATGATAGAATGATTTGGGTTGGAAGGGACCTTTAAATGTCAGCTAGTCCAACCTCCCTGCAGTGAGCAGGGACAGCTTCAGCTGGATCAGGTTTCTCAGAGACAAGTCCAACCTGACCTTGAATGTTTCCAGGGATGAAGCATCTACTGCCTCTCCAAGGAACCTCTTCCAGTGCCTCACCACCCTCCTTGTAAACAATTTCTTCCTTATATCTAGTTTAGATCTACCCTCTCTTAGTCTAAAACCACTACCCCTTGTGCTGTCACAACAGGCCCTGCTAAAAAGATTCTCTCCATCTTTCTTAAAGGCCCCCTTTACATACTGGTAGGCTGCAATAAGGTCTCCCTGGAGCCTTCTCTTCTCCAGGCTGAACAAGCCCAACTGCCCCAACCTTTCTTCACAGGAGAGGTGTTCCAGCCCTCTGACTGCTTTTGTGGTCCTACCCTTGACCCGCTCCAAAAGGTCCATGTCTTTTTTTGTGCTGAGAAAATGTATCTTCTAACTTTTATTCCATGAGAAGGAAAAAAGAAATCCTAAGAGCTTTTTAAGTGACAGTATGAGTACAGTGACTAACTTTGAAAGATTGTTTCAACTGATGCACAAAATGGTAGCTCCCACCCAATGAAGAAGCAGATTTTTCTCCATGTTTAAAGACACTGCAAAGATAACAGAAAAATAATGTTTTCTTTCAGTCTTCTTTCAATTCCACAGTTATACATTTGCAGAGGCCAAAGATGTAAATAAGCAACCAAAGTTCAGATGTTTCTCTAATTCTTTTGATGTGGATATTCAACTACAGGTATCTCCTGAGATATGTTCTTTCTCCAGGTGTTAGCACAGCTGGAAATGCTGTAGGACCAGTTTTCTTTATAGCAGTTTTAAAGTTAGAGCCACAGGATTTAGAGACAAAAGGAATATTAAAGGGAAGGGCTTGGGGAACACAATCAAAGGTTCACTCTACAGAGTTTGATGGGTACAACTTACTTTGTTTGTCCTGTCTTATGTACCTGCAAACTCTCTTTTAAATCCTACCAGTAATTCCCTGAATTTCTTCTAGAAGACTTCAAATGTATTCTTAGTGGAAGCTGTGTTACATTGGCACCTTTCACTAATACAGTACTTGAGTTGGCACTATAGAATAATTTCCTTTGTTCTCCTCAATAGAGAAACTGAACAAAATTTTGAATTCTGCAGTCCTAAGGTCAAAGGATCTCAATACTGTCTGGTACCTCTGCAGCGTAAAATACAGATTTTTAGAAATGCCTTCTCTCTTGATAGGTCACAGTTCTTATGCAGAATCATGGCTGCAGGTGAACCTGCTCCTGAAACTATTTCAGGTAGTCCTTCACAGGCTGTCTAGCCTAAGAAGAAGACTCCAAGTTTAGGGGTTAGGGGACAGGGCAAGGAATGTGATTAATGGGGATGCACACTTTCACCAAGCAAAAGCATAGTCTTCCTGGGATGGGGAGGCAGAAGAAACACATAGCTCTTTTTATGAAGTGTCTATATGGACCTTGAGAAAACATGGGACCCTCTGTCATTCACTGAGAATAACTGTATGTCTCTGTCATATTTGGGCAATAAAGTTGCCCATTTAAATAGTGAAGATTTCACTGGAGAAGATAGCGAAGAATAGCAGAGCGAGCATCTAAATGAACAGCAGCTTTTCGAGAGTCGGTTTCCATTCCACTGGAAAAAAGTATGCTGGGGTTGGAAAGGCAGATTAGAAGTGCAATAACTAACAGAATTTCAAAGCAAAAAAAAAAACCAACATCCCAACATCAGTGCTTGAGCACACAAATCAACTTGATTTACCATACAATATAAAGCTTGTAAGCAACGTGGTTAAGGGGCATTTGGGCTTCATGACTTTGCAGAACTTATTATGTTTATTGGATTTTTATTTACTGGTCACAAACACGGTTCTTTTAGTCTATCTTGGCAGAAACAACCTTTTTGCCCTCTGGCTTGATATCAGGAAGATTCTCATGAAATTGCTGTTTGGTTGTTTGACTCTCAAAAGCAGTAGTCTCGTTTCTCTTGTGAAAGAAATGTGTGCTTTTCTACTGTGAACACTTCTGGTATCTCTGCTGTGAAAAGGATAGTGATGCATGATTGAGTAGCTCCCCTGGGCCTCTGGTGGCCTCATGGACAGTATGTCTACATGTCTTAGCACTAGTTATCCACTCTGAGGGCTTGCAAATTACTCTGCCATGGATTGCTGATATATTAGTTAATTAGTAATATTTAGCTTTTTATAATTAGCTAATTAGTAATACTATATAAACATTTTGGCCAAGTTATGAGTTAGCCTTACGGTGAAAAAGTGGATTAAAAAACCTTCATTAAGGTTGTCACCCAACATAAATTTTAAATGTAATCTCTCCTGTGCAAGGAACAGTATGCTGGATTAATACCAGAATAATGTTAGAAAGACTGATTAGGGGTGTTTTTGTTATTATTTAATTTTGCATTCCATTTGATATGAACAATGAAACAGATTACTTTCGGTTTTGTTTGTAGTAGGTTTTCTTTCCTGGTAGCTATATATTCTCCAAATGCAGTAATGTTATTTTCCTAGGAGGAATAATGTTGCTCTTTAAAAAGTAAATGGTTTCCATAGAAATTTTGCAACACATTTCACAGCAGCATTTCCATTGATGTTAGATGTTGTAATAGCTCTTTCAGCTTTTAGGAACTTGGCATCATTGCATTAAAGTTACTTGACTACGTTGCCAAATCAGAAAGGGAGCACAGAATGATATGTTCATGAACTACTGATGTCTGTATCTGTGAAACTGTAATGACGGTCTCTTTTTTTTTTTTTTTTTTTACTTCTCCCCCTGCTCCTTTGTGTTATGGAACCTCTTAAAGACTTCACTCTTCTTCCTATTTTAGATATTTTAGATATTTATTTTTTTAACTTAGATTAAAAGTCCCTTAAAAACCTCTATAGCCTATAATTATCTGTACCTATAGTTATATATCTACATATATATCTACTTTTAAATTCCTTCATGGGCTTGGAAATATTTTAAAATACTTCCAGTTGTATTATACGTAGAGTTGTGAAAGTTGAGAGTGATTAACTTGTTTTTTATGGAAGTGAATGCATAACAAATAAATTGTTTTTATCAGTCCATAAGGAGGAGAAAAAACTGCTTTTTATAGGGTCCAGTTTTCCTTTGCCTTACATTGGCTTCAGATCTTTTCTCATTTGTGGCTTTCTCCAATTGTCTTTGATGAAGATTCTTGCATAATTCCTATATCAGTGAGAGTCATCTAATGCCACAGATCTTATGATATTGTGTTGTATCAATTTCCAGTAATGTGGCGTAGATCACCCCCTCCTCTACTAAGCTTTTATCAGGAGAGCCATCAGATAGGATTTCTGACTGCCAGGAGGCTAGAAGGTCAACAAGTTAGCCAATGTGTTATTTCATATGCGTGCTGTCTATAGTCCAGTTTTTCATGGGGACCTTGACATTTCTGTTAATAGCAGTAAAGTTTTGTTAATTTAGGCTGTTCTTTGACGTTAGTGAAGGAAATAAGCATTTTTAGCAAGCTAAAATGCCATTCTGAAAACAATTTTCATCCACTCAGATGTTTTTCTTCTCTGTCTTTGACCCACCTATCACCAGAGGAGTGTTCAACAGGCTTAGTTCTAAAGACCCTTGTAGAAATCCCATAATTTTCAAATTCTTTTTGTCATCTGATAATATAATAATTCCTAAGGTCTAGAATTTTCTCCTATCAAAAGAGCGTCAAACCATTTCAATTTTGAATATAGCATTTGACTGCAATTTTTGTAAATAACACACTTTACACATCTGATGCACTAGATGTTCACATCATTTTTTTTAACAGAAGGGCATTTATGATCTCCTACTGGTCTTTTTTATGATTAAAAATACTTTAAGTGATCCTCTTTATGGAGAAAAGACTTGTTAGTCTGTTGCTATAGTCTACAAATACATATTTCCCCTTCTGATTTTTATAGTAAAGAGGATCTAGGGTTAATGTTAACATCTGTAACAAGTCTCAAAGTGTGATGGGCAACCAAGTAAACAAGCATTGGAAATAAGTTTTCTCGAGAGAATAAAAGCTCTGATTGTGCAGTACAAGAATGACAGATCAGCCACCACCTCCACCACAAGTCCACAAACGTTTGCTCTTTGTTCTTTCATATTTATTTATTGATTCTGATTTGGCCTCATGTTGGTCTTCCATTGTCTGGTGGAATGAACCTTGCCTTTTCTGACAATTTAAGAGAAAGGTATATATTAAGTGAAGGAGTATGTATGGAGTCAAGTGTGAAGGAGATGTAGAAATTTTCTTGGATTTCTTTTAAAGCAGAAAGTGTTTGCAGAGCAGCATATCTTCTTTTGCCACAGATGATTACTGAAAGGTCATAAGATCAAATTCCCTCTAATGAAAGCTTGCTATTTCAGTAGTCTATTTGTTCAAAATTAATCAGATATAATAATATAGCATTCATTATATACTGTCATAGTCATTATATTTACGTGCTTAAATTAGCATTGACTTGCCTACAGTGAGGGAAACAGTCTTGACTTAACTGCTTTTATAATCAGTGTAAAGAATCCTATTGGCTTCACCAGTGAGATGACCCTGAATTCACATTTTAGCTCGGTATTTTGCATTATTGTGAACATTTGAATATTCTTATACTGATATTATCACTATCTTCAATATTGTCTGTATAAATTTACCTTTGATAGAGGCTATAACTACAAATAAAATGATTAAGTCACTATGGAAATTATTTTGTCATTCTAAACAATGATATTTTTGGAGCATGACATGGAAGCTGAGAAGCATACATGACATTTATGTTTCTCTGTATTTCCCAGGGCCTTTTTCATTCTGGAATTTAGCTAGTAGGAAGTAGCACCAATACTGTTATATGTAAAATACATCTCCAGTCCCTGCACTCAAGTACAACAGACGCTCTAGAAAAGAAGTACAAAATCTTTCAGTGAAAGATATTAGTGAAAATCTTTGACAAAATATCTGTCCCAGTTTAGGACAGGTTTTTATGTGGTTTTTGTGTTGGGATTTATTTTGGTTAGTTTGTTGGGGTTTTCTTGTTTATTTGTTTGTTTTTATTCCTACAGAGATTCCTAATTAGATAATAAACCATCTGGTGATTGTGAAATCCAAGAGATAAATCCCTCAAGAATCAAATTGGTAGGGCTGTAGGATCTGTCAGTCCGGTACATAACCCACATAAAATGCCTGATTTATTCTGAAAATATATTCTGCAAAAGAAGGGCAAGTATCTCTGTCAGTTTTTCACTAAGACAACAGAATCATCTTTATTCCTTTCTAAAAGGTGTGACTGATATTTCAGCATATGAGGGGCTTGTTCCCATTGCTCTGTCTTTATTTTTCATTCTTTGGTAAATTCCCTGTTCTAGTGAAAGGCCTCAACTGTCTTTAACCACAAAAATTCCGTTTTGTTCCATGTAAATGAAAACTACTCATAATATGATGCAGATGGAACCAGATTTGACCTCATCTTCATGCTATTTTTTGTGTATATTAATTAAGGAACAGCCTGAAAATCCCACCCTAATGGAAATTTAATGTCTCCCATTCTGGGTAACAATGACAAATATGAATTCTCAGGTTCGTATCCCAGAGCACTGCAGTGAAGATCACGACTTTTCCTTTGCTTAATCTGGAGTCTCAGTGCTTTACTACTCTGTGCCTCTGTAATTATGTATTCACCTTCCTCAAATATCATTGGGGTGCATTGGGGTACATTTGCTCTAACAAGCAAGCTAATACATTAATATGTCCTCAAAAAGCAATAACTCTTTGACATTGTCCCCACCTTCTTCCTCACTAGCTGGAAAAATTGGAAAAAATAATGGATGAAATAAAGAACATTAGGAAGGAGTAACAATGCAGACTCTCAGCTTGACTTCATCTTCTCTATTGAGCAATGTTAACAAGCATTAAAGATGTTGCTGGTACAATTCCACATAACACCTATTTTGATTTTATGAGTTTACAGGTGGATGAGATGTGCTACTGCCCAGACAATAAAATCATCAAAGTGAATCTCTTATCTTTACCAATGTCTATTTGTATTGTTAATGTGAGAAATAATGAAATGCTGGGATTCACACCCCAATTCTGCAAGGGATGACAGGAGGTCAGGTAAGAATGACAAGTGTTTGAAAATTTGCAGAAAGACACAGCAATGATTTGCTGTGTTTCAAGTGCGTTGATTGAATATAGGAGAAAAGCTTTTTAAATTTGTGTTTCTGTAGTCAGTATACAGATTTGCCAATGATCCCAAATGAAAGAAGCAGTACTCTTTGTTCAGAGTCACGTATGAGGGCAGACTCTATAGGGATGGAAGGGGACAGACACTAAAACCTTAGTTGTGGTGTGGTTTTTACATGGTTTAAAAGAAAATGCATCTCATACCTAGTAATTAAAATGTAGGGTGGATTTTCTTCCATAACCTTTACTTGTAATTTTCTTCTATAGTTTTATTCTCTGTCCAGCATTTTTTTCCATGTACATTAGAAATAATTCACCACCACTGCATTCTATCATGTCCTCAATTCTCCATCAAATTTTCAACTTGCCAGACTATATTTGGACTCCTGATTTAGTGTTTTAAAAGATTATTCTATTAATAATGTAAAAAATTATTGCATTCAGTAACATAGAACATGATTTATGATCTGATATTTTTGAGATGCTTTGGAATTGTAATAAGGAAAAACAATGTTATGGGAATGTACGTTCTAAGTTGTTTTCTCAACAATTAATGAAATCTGGGTTGTTCCTGTTATATTCTAGATTACCTAGCAGAAAACTCTTCTCTTGTCATTTCTGATGTCAGCCAGCAGGGCCTGGAGGACCATCAGCAATTGTAGGGAAACAGTCACAGAAAACAACTCTGCATCACATACAATGTGTCTGACACATTTAAATGCATTGGATTCACTGCACAATTTGTTAATCTGCAAGTATGCAGTGAAACCAATGCATTCTGGATGCAGTGGCTATAGATCTATAGCCAAGATATACATTCTAGCCAAGCTAGGAGAATTGACTGTGAGGTGTGTTTGATCATCCGCTTTTAATTTTGCCTGTGGAGACAGAGTTGTAGTCATGTTCTGAGGAGTAAGTGTCTGCAGAGCCCACTGAAGTTCTTCACAAGTTGGTGTGTAATAGTAATTATTAGATTACTAAGTGTAGTCAATTTTAATGCCATTTTTATCTATCACACCGTGTAAGGTGTCAAGCTGGACAGCAAAGTATGCTCAGAGAAGCCAAGAGAAAATTGTAGATGTCCAGCATTTTCAAAACACATACTACTCAAATGTTTAAACAGGGGAGTAAAAACTTGTGTGTGACTGATTTACCAATCATCTCTGTTAATCAGAGATGTACTGATGGGTGTGGTACAATGTTACAACATGTTGAAGAGTAGGCTGAGATGAGACCTATATAGAAACACTGCATAAATAGTCTGAGCTGTATAGCATACACAGAATGGGCTTTGTTTACAAAAGACAGATAAAATATTCAGCTCTGTAATAGAAAACTGAAAAAACTCTGTTCGCTTCTGGCAGAGGTACTGTCTCTGCTAGAAGTGAATGGGATTAAATTACAAGGCCCCCAAGGACGCCACCAGGGAGATACCCCATGCTCATGTGTGCACCCAGCTGCTCTGTTCCCTCCTTTCTGGCCTGGGGATCCCCCACAGATCCCCTAACCTCAATATGCTTGGCCTAGACAGCACCCTTGCCCACCTGAAGTAAGGAACTAAAGCAAAGTTATGCTGCATGGTGACAGAAAAAAGAAGTAATGATGAAAGGTAAGAAAACCCTGTATAAATACACTGCTCTGTGAACAGAGTGGTTCCAAACAAGAATGTTTTTGAAAAGCTTTTGTGTGCCTGACCCTCTCAAGAAATTCACAGAATAGTGTCTTTGTCTTGCTGTCATTTTGAAATATGATTTGTTTGCTGTATAGCATTAATTTTCTTGCTTTCAAAATGTCCAAATTTTTAACAATATTAACCATAAGTGGTCAATTAGAATAAGAACTCATTCACAGACATTTCATTAGCTTACCAGTTGAAGTGTGTGCTATTTGCTTACAAAGATGCAGGGGAATAGTCTGCAAAGTTTTGTTTACCATATACAAATATCATTTTGTTCTTTCTCAAGGCACTGTAATCATACTGATAAAAGGTGATTTTTAAAATTGCTTTTTTTTGCAAATACTTTTTCAAAATTGAGTGTCACTTCAGTTGCAAAAGGTTAAAAATAGGTTATAAAAAGCTTCACAAAGTGATCACAAAGGGCCTTACAGTAGGTACGTAAGAATATATTCACAAAAACTATATTCAACCTATATTCTATCATCTACTTTTTCATATTGGCTAGATGCTTCTTCTCGTGAGGTGGTAGATAATGATAAAGAACAATCCCAGGTCTGTAGGATGAATCTGTCTGCTGTATGCTTTGACTGTAGTGTTCCAGACCCAGCTCCATGCTAGATGGTCCTGCTCGTGCTGTCCAGTCTGGGGAAGAGAAATAGCATGATTTCTTGACCAGCTTCAAGTCCTATCACCTAAGATCACACAAACCACATGTCTTTTTGGTGAATGAAATCCTTCCTTGTCTAATAAGTCAATATGAAGCCTGTGCGCCAGTTGAGATCTACTTGAATAAGACAATTGCCCTTTATATAAGTACTGTCTAGCTGACACGATAGTAAAGTTCAATACCTGTATAATCCCCTGAAACATGTAATGAGCATGTCCATAAAATTGTTTGTCCAGAAGTTTCAGGCTGCAAAATCAATACAGCAACTGGAAAATGTTGAGTTAATTAACCTGATAAATAGCTTGACAAGCTCTATTTCTAATGACCGCTCTTGATTTAATATACTATAATAACGGAAAGACAGTGTGACAAGCATGGAAGGTGAACGTTGTAGATCCACTTATCTGGTGTTTGTATCCAATTTGAAAATTTGCAAATAATCAAACTACAGTATTTCAATCTGAATTTCAGGGTTTGTTATGCTGCAGCATAAATGTAAGCGCTGTTTCCGTCCCTTGAAAGATCACGGAATGCTTCCTAGTATGAAGTGGTTGTGTATTGTATATGACAGAGCTGTAGGATTAGACAGCCTCAAATTGCTTGTCTCTAAAAAGCAAAGTTGAACATCCGTAATCAATTCATGTACAATTTTGAAAACTGCCCTAAGAAAACATCTTTGGGGACTTTTCTTGAAATGCCCTGGAATTAGGAATCTGAAAGTTTGAGCAATTTTCAGTTAAAATGACAACAGAAGATTCATAAAAATTAATAAGTTGTATCCTCACTATGTGACTTGTTTAAAGTAAGGGACACATGAATGCTTTCCTGCTCATAGGTCAATAAGGTGTTGGTCTTGGTAACACCTGGCTCCATACTCAGCTGAGACCCAGATCTCCTCACCTGCTTCCATGTGTTGGTTTCCACAAAAAGAAAATTGGTGATGGGTTTTTAGAGAACTTTGTTGTGCGCAACTAGATCATTGACTGATATGCTGATGTCCTGATATGGTGCACACCAGTAGCTGAATTTAAATGTAACCACAGGTAACCTCAGAAATGTCTTTTTCCAATACACCTGTCCCGTCTGAAACCAAGTTCCATCAGTCTGAGCATGAATGTACCACAGCAGTGACAGCCCTGGGAAGTTCCTAGAAGTTCCTTCTTTTTTTCTGTATTGTCTTTAGTAGAACCCCTTACAGTGAAGAACTGCAATTATATCAGTTGCAGAATAAGACATCTTGACACTAACTGGTGCTATGAACAAAGTAGTAGTGAAAGTATATGCTATTGCTAAAGCAAAATTGGTAGTACTCTCATGCCAGACAATAACAAAGGAAGTTCATGAAAGTGTGAAAGGGTCATGGTAAATCTAAGGATCAAAGTTGAAAAAGTGTAGCCATCCATTAAACTTCAGGATGAGCAGCTGTCAGTCTCTCTAGGAGATTTTACTCAAACTATTCAGCAAAGATTTCCTTTTAAAACCAACTTGATTAATGTACAAAAATTTTAGAAAATGTTTCCCTTTTGACAGAACCTTTTGTTGTCCCTATGTGACTGAAAAGGTCTGTGAGTAGCACTGAGACTACAAAATCTCTGGTGCAAATGAAGTGGCACACTGTTAAACATGACTATTAAATTATTTTCTTGGGAGCTGTTTTTGATTCATGTGGAATAGATTAAAAGTCTGTTTCAAATCCCATAAGATTTCCCATGGAGTATAATTATACATGAAACAGAATAAGAAATGCAGTCCAACAATTACTTTTAATTAGATGGTGGTTACTAAAGCTGTCAGTGTGCCTAGTCTTACAAAGGACTAAGAAGGAAGAGTTAGGTAATGGAATTGGTGATAAATGTTTGCATTTCAGAGGAATTAATTATCTGTGTAAATAAATAATGGGCTAGAAAAACTGCAATCAGCTGATGGGACCTTGCCCTTCATCATCACTGATATAATACCTATTTTAAAGACCAATATGCTGCCTTAATAAAGCAGCCCTCAAGGGCCCTCCTTGCTCCCTTTGAGTAACACAGCTTTCTGCAGTTTTATGGGATCTGAAACTTGAAGTGATAAGGTTTGGCTCTAGTAGTATTGTAAGCTTGGCATCAGTAGCACCAGAGATCTCCTCTTTTTTTTTTTCTTCTAGCCATTTTATCAATGAAATTCATTTAACTACTTCTGAATGCAATAGAAGCAGTGAAGGTATTAATTCTCCTTGACCAATCAGCGTTAGTTCTACTATAGAGGCACTGTGGAGCCTCTGCCATTGCTCTGAAGCATCTACCAGAAGAGGAAGTCAGGTGGAAAGAACTAGCTTCTGGACTAGAAGTTTTTATGTTCCTACATGTGTGACTATGCCTGTATTGTTAAAGTGGTATGCAGAGAAGCTGCTAAAATTTGAGATCAGGGTTTTGTAGCTGGGGGTTTTCAAAAACACTGCAGCTCTTTGGAACTGAGCATCCTGAGTGATTCTTGCCTCCAGGTCCCGTTTGAAACCTATTCTAGGTCAAAAAGGATTGAAATTCTCTCGGATGATACAGTTGGCCCTCTTGTGTGCATGTGCTCCACTGGTGTCTTTAATAGACAGTCCTGGCTGAAAGGAATGGCCAAAACCTTACTGAACTGTTATTGCCATATTCCTCAAGAGGTTGTCCTTTCATCCCCAGAAATGTCCTTGCTGAAGCCAGAAGACAGAAGCAGCAGCACTGTTTCTGCACCTATAGATCTGCATATAAATTGTATTGTAGCCTTCTTTCTTTCTTGTGCAAGGTAAGGTGTAACAACAGAGTCAGGAATTCAAGTTAACTATGCTTTTGACGCAGAGAAGCCATTGATTTTCAGCTCTAGGAAAGACAGATATAGCTATTTGAGTGTTCTCACTTTCCAGGTTGTTAGTATCGGCTTGCCACATTACTAAAAATACCCCAATGCAAAGATAAGCTTCAGTCTTGCATGATGCTGATCCAACTGTTTTTGCTACTCTGTTCAGTCAAAGCACAATGAATAGTGTACTGTAATCTTCAGGGGGGAGTTGTCAGGAGATGCTACTTGGGCATGACAACATTTCAATGGCTTTTAGCTGTGAAATCCAAGTTATTAGTGTTGAGTTTGTATAAAAACAGAGGAGAGAAGAGTACCATAAGAGAAAGTGTTCCTTGGAGAATATATCTGATTCTCAGTTGTAAGCCTTTTAGAGTGTTACGTAGTTGAGGAAGCTTTCTTGTCACAGAAGACAAAGCAATTCCCTTTTCTGTGAACAAATACCCAAGATAGGCATTTTGCATCTCAACTGATTTATTTATGGTTCACAATTTAAGTGAATGTAAAGAGAAATACTGGAAAAAAATAAAAACTTCACCTCTTGCTTAATTACATTTTAAATCTTTATAGACAATAAAATCTGAACCTCTTTAGAGAGGCTTTAAGACACAGAAAAGTGCATGGTTAAAGATAAAGAAAGTTACTGTCTCCCTGAGGAAATAAAGAACAAATGAGTATCACTCACGAATTTGTTTTCCACCCACCTCTTCCTTCCTCCCACCCCATCCCAATAAGGTTCTTGATTTAGGCAATAAATATATGCATATAATCTGCATTTTTTTCTGAAGAGTTTCAGTTTGCAACATTAACAGTGCTCTCTTCCATGGTAACATAATGAGAATCTCAGAAGTGGGATTTTAAAATGTCGTTTAGGCCTTTGATTTAGATTACAGATTTTTAAGGATACCTTGATGCCTAAGTAAAATCAAACATGATATCAAAGCTCTACAGGTAGTCTTTGCATCTGTTGTGCAGAAGGTATATACTGCACTGAGGAGCTATTCTCGAAGTCTATTGTCTTAGCACATGACTGGAAGGAGTCCTCCAGATTGCTGGGTTATTCTGAAGTCCTGCTCTGAGCACTTGGCCAGAAAGTCATCAGCTAATGCCTGTTCTTGCCTTAAACCCCACATCCACTTCTATGTAGTTGTTTCTCAACATATTTTCTATTTTTCTATAAATTTTCTCCAAGCTGTCTTGGATGCAGAAGATTTGCTAGATTAAGATTTGAGGTGATTGTCTTCATATTCTGGTGTGTTGTCATAGTTGGTCATTTGAGATCAAGGCATGAAATGCATTATCTTTTCCCAAATCCTCAGTGCAGCCATTTGAACACTTCTAGCTTCACTATGTCACCAGGGAGACATAGTGAACTATGTCACTATGTCACTGGAGAAAATGTGACTGCAGAATTCACCGTGAACCCTCCCCACTGTTACATACTGACACCCTACACATAATATATGGAAGTCAGAATGAGGAAGAAGTATTAGAAGGCAATCTTGAAAGTGTGTGGTGAGATGGGCAGGAATTGGTGAATGGATAGGATGAACTTGCCAAAGTAGTGAATGGATAGAACAGGCTCCGTTTCCAGTCAGATGTCTCAGTAAGTCCTTTAATGTTTGTTCATTCCATTCCTCAGTACCAACCCAGGACTTTTTAACTCCACTCCCTCACATGGGATTTCCTGTTGTGAGGAGTGAGTCTCAGTTAATAACAATGAGAACTGATCGTTAATACCTTTGTTTTCTGCAAAACAGGTGGGATTTTTCTGACCATAGGATGGAGTTTGAGGGGAGGCAAAGGTCATTCCATTTACTTGGAAGCTACATGTTGCCTGCGGTTATTTTATTTCTTCTGAAGATCTTTATATTTTTTAGTTTTTGGGTTGTTTTTAACTTGTGTTCCACTGGACAATAAACAAATAAGCCTTGGTGATTAGTGGAGATGTTCAAGGAGACTCAACATTGACTTTCATTAATTACTCAGCAGATAAGTTCAGCCATAGTTCTAAATCCTGATTTTTAATTTGTAGTTAGTGCCTTTTAAAGATGGGGAAGTGAGGAATGACTCCTTTGCATTACTCAGCCTTTGAATAAACTGTTTTCTTCTTTACTATATGATCTCTGCTTTTTATTTCTACCTCTTATAGGCTATTTCACAGCCATTCAATGGGTGCCTATGCTACCCATGCTTCTGCAACACAGTCAGATTTCATGGTAGGACAATAGGTTGAAGAAAAGAGTGAAAGCATACTACTTAGAGTAGACTGCCAAGGAAAAAGTTGCCTCACTCAGCACAGCCAGCAGTCAGCAAGTTCAGAAAGGAAGATGAAGTCTCACCATCAACAAGCTGTGAAATGTGCTGGCACAGTCATATAGGTTCTCAGTTCCATCACTGCTGAAAAGTGGGCTGGGGAATAAGGGGAAGTGTGGAGTTTGGAGGATGAGCAGACTTGGCATCAAAGAACTAAGGACATAATCACTGCAAATCTCAGCTCTTTGTGAGCTTTATCAACTGCTAAAGACCTAGAGCAGGGCTGTGTTCGTGCTCCATCTTTTGGGAATTGCATGTTGTAAGAGCTGCATAAGTTACATGCTTTCAGAGAGCAGCAGATTTTAATGTGCCGTGCATTCCTCCCTCTTTCCATGGTGGAAGGGAAATAACATTGTCTTTGTTTTCTGATCTGAGCAGAATATCTAGTGTTGTGATCAGACACACCGTAATAACCAGAATGATATTCTGCTATTGAGCATACAGGGAGAGATGTTGAAGATTTGAAACCATTTCTCAATGTGTGTATGTTTGGGAGGGGTAGGTGGGTCTCAATGGGAGTAGAAGCTCTGTTAAGAAACAGCTTGCTCAAGAAAGCTCTTGAATTATTAGCTTCTGAGAGTTCACCCCCATCTTTAGTAAAACGAGATTTTTTTTGCCTAACAGGTATGCAGCATTATGAGTACCCTTGAAAACCTCTAATCAGTGTGTTCTCAGGCTGCAAAAATCTTTTCAACAGTTATTTCTAAATAAAGTGGCCTTTCTCTCTGCTTCCCTGCTTTTCTCAAAAAGATTTAATAGCAATATGTATAAATCAAAGTTTTTTCAGAGAGGTACCTTAATTTAGGCTAAAATTGTTCCCTTAATAGGACTTCTTAAAATGTAGCATATATACGATAGTGCATATTCCCATGCCAACTTCTTAGATGAACTCTGCCTATCTTTTTCTTCACAAGGATGGCCAAATAGCTGTGAAGACAAGTGCGCTGCCAGCTATGCAGCAGCCTCTGATGTTGGGCATATGGTGGAGATGTTCTACCTTGCTGGGTACTTCTGGAAAATGAGACTTTGAATAGACCAGCTACTTACCAAGGTGCTGTGGACTACATGATCCTCAAATACCTTGATATGAGATCTTAAGATTTCCTAGTCCTTCTATCAGTAGTCAGTGGATTCCAGCTTAAATGGTGACCGCTACCTAGGAGGAAAAGGGTGCCTGTGACAGCAGAGATGGAGAAGTGCAGAAAAAATAACATATTGGCATGTGGCATTTGTTGTTGTTTTCCTGATGACCTAACTGATAGTGTAAAAGAATAAAGATACTATAAATGGAATTATTCAGGGGTTTGTTTTTTGTGGTTTTTTTTTTTGTTGTTGTTGTTTTGGTTTGGTTTGTGCTTCTTTTAATCTCTCCTGACTTGCCTGTGAAGCTCTTCCTATTCTGCAGAGCCCAGTTTCTGAGCAGAAATGAAAGTGAATGAAAGGAAGCCATGACACCAAGCATTCACAACATCACTGTTAAATGCCAGGCAAAACCACGGACAGAGTGCCTTGCAGGCAGGTACGTTCCCTTGAACTGCAACTTCCTGTCACCACAACTATCAGAGCTTTATGGTATGGAAATGTGAGAGAAGCAGAGAAAATAAAAGAAAAAAAAATAAAGGATCTTTAAGGATGTATTGGAGTGATTTAGATGTTGATAGAGATGTTTTTGTGTTTATGTGAGGTCCCCAGAGTAAATAGAGATGTGACTCAGTTCTACCATCTTCCTTGCATGAATAGCATTTGCCTCTTTGTTAATAAGCCTGACATTAAATTGTGCTCACTCTCTCTCTCTCTTTTTTTTTTTTCCTTGGAGCTAATAATACAGCCCCTAGAAGTTCATTAATGCTGGCATGTCTCTTTGCTTCACTTTTGTAATGCATGAGAACACAGGCCTTAAATAAAATCCTTGTGAAGCACTTGCACTTGTCTGAAGATAAAAAGCATGTTCCTACATTTGCATTACAAAGAAGCCCATATCAGCATCTTCTTTCTCTGGCACCCTCCTTCCTCTAGGCCTGTATCTGATGGAAAAGGCAATTTCCAGCTAATCATTCTGAAAGCCTGTCATTTGTGTCTGTAATGAGAGGAAAGAGTTTTTACTGTTGATTTTCAGTGGGCATTAGGCAGTGGGATTTGTTGCAGTTTTATGGGAGGGTGCAATACACAGAAGCACTACTGGGATCTCTAAATTCTCTGTGTTCTTTGTAAGCATTTCTGTTCCGCTGGGTGCCACTGAATAGCCTGGGATTCCTAGGAGAGGGAAAATATTTTTCAGAATGGGGGAGATTTTGCATGGCCTCTTCCTAATGCAAAGCTGGTTTCCGGTCATGTTAGCATAAATCTAGCATCATCCTACTGATAACAGGGGAGTGACTTCAGATCACCCAGGGGTAACTGGTCACCTAGACATGGTCCCTGGGCAGCCTGCTGTAGGTGACTCTGGTAGGCAAGGAGGCTGGACAAGATGACCTCCAGAGGTCCTTTTGAACCTTAGCTGTTCTGTGAAATGTGTCTGAGATGTCTGGAGCAATTAATGTCCCTTGCAGCAGGCATTTAGTGACATTTCAAACTGTATCTGATAACCAGCCTGGGTTCTAGCTCCGCATTTCTAGAAAGGGGCAGTTTTTCCTGTGATCCTGTGTCAAACCCTTGTTGCTTGTGCCAACACATGAGTACACTCATGATACAAAATGGGACTGTAAGACCCCTTAAATGTCAGGAAATAAGACAGCAGCTTTGTGCTAGCATATGCAGAGTTATCACATTAATATTGTTTTATTTTGGCACCAAACCTCTATGAAAAACCTCTGTTAGAGGACAGCTTTTACAGCCTTGGAAATAGTTAAGGCATGCAAAGAAAGGGCTGTCCTTCAGAGAAGAACTGTTATGATGAAGATAATCTTGACTGGTAGCCTTTGGAAAGGGAGAGATGAGAAAGACTCTATATGTTTGGGTAGGAGGAGTGAGAAAAGCATACTGCAGATGACACTTTAGCTTACCTGTCTAGTAAAGCATAACATACACATGCAGAAAGAGCACCCACCTAGCATGTCCTAAGTCTGAGGTACCCCTCATAACACTGAAGCTGCATTCATTTGCTTGCATCTTTGAAAAGACTGCCAAGAGGATCAGCTGTGCTTTGAGATATGTGATTTTTCAGGATTAGAAGAGATTTTGATTAGAGAGAGCAGAGGAACACAGTTTAGCTGGGAGCAGGGCTGTCGAGGTCATAGCACTTTCCAGGATGGCAGCACAATCTGGCTGTGTTTGGTTTAGATCATTCAATTTACCAAAACAGCAGTCCATCAGTTAGCCCTCCTTACTGCAGAATCCCTGCAGTGCCCAGAGGCTGCAGCCAGCAGTAATAAAACTCTCTGAATGCATCTTTCAGTGTGTGCTTGACACAATGCCAGCTAGTCCTTGAAAGGTACCCATGTGCAGCAATTCATGGCATTGTTCACGCTCTTCATATTTAATCATTTCATTACTAATTAATATGGTCATTACAACAGTGCAAAGGGAAAAGATTATTATTAAAGGTTAATGTCATTGCTGCTCATACTGTGCCTTGAATTGTTACCATTTTTTCCTAGGTATTTAATTAAACTGATAAGTAACAATACAATTACTTTTAGTAATGTATGTGCAACCATATTCATTTGTCCCTCTGTGAGGCCAGTGACTGCCTGCAACAATGGGAGACAGAGGTGGGGATATTAAATACACGATGGTTTTGTTTTTCTTTTAATTTTGCATGCTCCTCTGATGCTGAGCCTGCCTAGAGGTGAAGCTCCAAATACACATGGCCATGATGAAGTCTGTGACATAGTTATGGATTAAAAATATTGCTTAGGTATAGTGGCAGCCTAGTTTGGGGACTGGGAAAATTCCTGTCCTGTGTTCGGCTGGGATAGGGTTAATGTTGACAATCAGCTGGGAGAGGCCACAGCTAGATCCCTGGGATACCTGGTCCTGAGCTGATGCACTGATGTCATGCACACTATATAAGGGTTTCAGCAGGACCAGAGCAGGCACAGCTAGTCTGGGGAGGGTAGAGCCTCATGGTTTATATCACTCACTTTACATATAATTTCATTAGTATTATTGTTGTTTCTTCTCTTTGAGGTGTGCCATCAAACTGCCCTTATCTCAGCCCACTGGGTTTTCACCTTTCTTCCTCCTGGTTGTTCCCCCACATAGCCTGCGAGCAGCTTCTGGGATTTAGTTACCAACTAAGGTTAACCCACGACACTTCCTTTCATATATTTTTCCCCAACTATATCAACTGTAGAGTGCATTTCAGCCAAGATTTCACAACACTTTAGACTTACAAAAACTTACTGAATCAGTAATAAACCAAGGAGCTAATGTATTTTTCCTGCTTTGACAAGAGTTACTGTTGCTGAACAGACACTGTGTGACAATGCCACAAGTAGATCCACTCTTCTTTCTCTGTCCCCTCTGGTTGCAGGCTGTGCTCCGTGCCTGGTGATACCTGGACCAAAGCTTGCCAATCCCACTGGATTGGTTGTTAACCTACTCTTGGGCATAGCTGAGGTCTAGATTTGAGACTGTATTTGTGTTACTTAATTAGTACAGGTTCAAGTATTCCTACTAGTAATGCAGCTAAGTCACAGATGGCTAAACAAAAAAAAAGTGTTTTCCATCACTGTCTCACTCCTAAGGCCTTAAAGCAATGTCATGGGATCAGTGCTGGAAACACAAATCAAGCCCAGTCTCCTCTCAAGAAAGGAGAGAGACTTATATTTGAAGGCAACTCCTATACCTGAGTTGGATGTGTTTTGAGAATTCTGCAGATAAACCATAGTAAAACACAAAACTCATGAGATCAACAACATGGACACAGAGAAGGGGGCAGGGTCTAGCCTACAAGTGAGCCATTTCACTTACAGTCACAGGTCTTCTCTCTACAGTGCAAGCACTTTAAAAGCATGGTAAAATTAGAGCTAGGAAACATAAAAAGACCATGCTGATATGTGGGTACATGTTCAATATGTATATTTTTGAGTATGGAATCAGGACTAGATCCATAGATTCCGTGTCATAGATCTCGTATGGCTACCACTGGACAGTGTTCAGAGTTAAATGACTGGAAATATTATTTTGTACATATAATGGCAAATGTTTCATCACAGCTGGCCAAAGAACAGTTAATATGATTTTGATTGATTAAATATTTATGCTAATAACTTGTACTGAGAGGAGTTACATTTGTAATTCATCTGAGTTAACACTGCAGTAGAGATCATAGACGGTAAATTTCTGTGCTTTTGTGTGTTAGTGTTCAGATTCACTGCTATAATTACTCTAATTTTCAAATTCTCTATAGTATGTGATGTAAGAAATTAAGACACATGTAAGACCTGAGCAGAACTCATAGGAACTGATGGAAAGACCTTAATCATTTCCACAAAGCTGTGGATCAAATTCGATTGAGTGAGGCCACTTTCCACATAGAAAAGGATTAGTTTTAATGAAGTAATTGGACAATGGCAAGGACAATCCCGTTACCTCACTTGTATTTAATTCCAGTCTAGAGAAGGGACATAGTGGAAGCACATTGAAAGATAGATTTAGAATTTTAAAAAATCTTTGTCATTTGGATTGAGTTGAAATAAATAGGGTACAATTTAATAAGGACAAGAATGAAGTAACATGCTTCAGTAAGAGTTTCCAGCTACACAAAAGTGAACTGGGCAATAACTGTCACTGGAATAGGGCAAGGGGAATAGCAAAACTGAAAGCAATCCAACATAGTTTAATGAGGTGAAAATAGCAAATTCCATATACGTATGTATAATCCTGAATGTCACATACAAAATATTCAAAGTAATCCTCCCAATGTGCTTACTTCTAGGCTGGACTACGCTCTGCTCACTTTTATCCATAATGCTTTAGGAGAGATGTGGACTGTCAGGAAAAGAAGTAGAAGGGTGTAGGAATGCTCTAAGAGTCATGATCTTGGAGGAAAGGCTGTAAACATTGGATTAGGATTGGGGTAGGTCAGTATCTGAGATGGTACTTGTATTTTGATTCTAATTTTGGGAGTGGTTTCAAGGAGATGACTTCTTGCTTTCTTTGTTTTCTATGATTTTGAATTTGTGGAAGATTTAATTGTATGTAAGATTTACAGAGTAAGATACATCCTTGTTTGTGTGTCTTTTGGGTCCCGGGAGAGTCTTCATGCTACTACAAAAAATTCAGCAATGACAGTTCTATCCACTTTGCTATCTCACTTGTCTCTCTTACACGTATCAGTGAAAAACCAACACTTTTAGAAAGAAATTTAAAAAAACAAAAACAAAAAAAAGAGAAGGAAGGCAGAATATCTCTTCCTTTTTATTCTGAGAGAGCTTTTCATCAGTAAGTTTATACAAAAAAAAAAAAAGGAAAGTTTTCATTTTAACTAACTGATATGTTGTCATGAAAAATAATGTTTCATCAAAAATTACCAACCTTGTCTGGCATTGGCAGGTAGAGGATGGAATGAATCTTAATAAATGACTTCCATGACTGTAGACCATAATTAAAAAGAAAGTTAACAAAAACCCTGCAAGCCAAACTGCAGGAGACAGATTGCTCATAGTTTCATTTCCAGGAGATTTTAATTTTTCAATTTCTGCTGAGAGAGACGAGGAATCATGAAGGACTAACTATGTTGAGTGCCCCTCTAAGCTGAGCTGTAAAAAAGTTAAGAATACAGGTCATGTGACAACTCTGAAATACATTTATTAGATTGCCCCTCCTGGAGGTATTCCAGGGAGCCCTGTAGCTTTTTATGATCAGCAGAGAGAGGAAAGGAGGAACTCCAGGCTGAACTACAGTGAGCAGATGCCCTCCCTCTGGTGTTTAATTTAATTAATTGATGTTTGTTGAAATAAAGCCAATTAACCTGGCTTATCTCTTTATCAATCATGCTTCTGCTTCCATTATTCAGCTGGAAAAATGGCATCATGTGTTTTATGGCAGACAGCAGGAACAATTAAAACCAACCTGTGTGCATTGCCTGCAGCAGGCTTTGCAACAAACTATGAGAAACAGATTTTGTGGTGTAAGACAAAGCAGTCAGGCTTTTTACTTGAATTGTTTTCTGCCTCTGAATTCCCTTTAATTCTCTTACACATAGGAGTGAGGAGAACCTGAGGCATCTTACAGTCAACACTGTTACTTAAGGTCACAGTGAGCTCAATCTGATTTCTGGGTTTTCAGGGACTTGGTCTCAGACCCCTGTTGTAGATAGTAGGAAGCACATTGTACTCCAATGACAGGAGCCATCAAAGGATGGTGTACTCTGAGATCAGTTGCAGTACTCATCTGCAAACTTCAAAGAAGTGATTGATCATGTATATCATAAACAAATGCAAGAGACGTCCGCTTTACTGATCATGGAACCTGCTATAAGCTACCCTTCTTTTATCTTCTAGCAGTTATACCCTACAAAAGCTTCTTCTTGTGCCCTGTTTAGACTTGCTGATGAATGGAGATTCAGGAAAAAAAAATTCCACTGTATGGCTTCATTGGTGTATTATGCTGTTCATGTGTGTTGGGATTGAATGGCTCCCTGCCATTTTAGTTTTGTTTGTGTTTGGGGTTTTTGCTGTTTCGAGGAAGGGTTTTACAGTCTTCAAGATTTCCAGGGTGCTAACAACTTAAGAGGAAAGTCAGTGAGTGTTACCTGGAAATGCTGATGGTAGTGGGACAGTCCAATGCATAGATCTGAAGGAGAGGAAGGAAGAGGGACATGTCACTTTCTTGGCTACATTTAAAGCAATTGTATCATGTGGTAAAGCTTTCTATATCTAGGACATATTTTGGTGATTTTTGTACTTACTGGTTCTGGCAGCAGCTAACTGCTTTGGAAACTTTAGTGCATGATTGTTATCATTGATTCCCGATAATCCTGAAATGCACTCAAAAATAGCACAGTAATATTGCTATCTACAGAGCAACTACTGACTAAATACTGGAACAACCACTAACTCCTGCTGAAAAAATTCCCTCTGTTCATAACCAATCACCAAACGTTTGCTTTCTGGTGGTGAATGGTGATACATGGAAATCGGTAACTCTCCAGAATGTTCCTTTTAGCAAAACTTAAACTTCTTTGCAACAGGAAACACTTTTTTTTTTTTTTCTTTTTTGCTTATAGATAACTCAACCCTTTCATTTTGCTTCATTAAGATAGTTCTGCATTAGTCATCTGCTTTGCATGATAATTGTTTTTCACTCTGACTGGACACCTTAAACTTTTTAGAACGAGAATACCAAGCAGGCGAAAAAATAAGAGAAATAACTTCTGTCTGCTGCTGCAATTTTAGATGATTTAAGATTGCTCGTCATCATATCACCAGCATTCAATGTTTTCATTCTTATGCTAATTTTCATATGAAAAGATGAAACAGAGGAGGTTTTTATATGTATGATTTTTTCTTAAGTATACCATTGCTAGGGATGTGTTTAGGAGTAGTCAACAACTTGTACTATTTCCATAAAGCACTCATTGTATATAGATTAAAAACATAAATCAATTACCATCCTTTGCAAGAATTCACTGATAGAATACCAAATATGTCGGTTAAGTTAAAGCCGATCTGCTAGGTTTCCTGTGAAAAATTGAAGGCCTTAAAATATTACTATAGTTTTCTGCAATTTCTCATGTTATAGAAGGTTTGTGTTCAAATGACTGTTTTGAAACTTCTGTAGCTTGTTTTTGTTAATCTTTTTTGTTTTGGTTTTTTTTTGTTTTTAAGAAGAATTTATAAAGGCAAAAATTATATACTTGAATAGCACAGGTTCCATGGACGATTAATATTCTGTTACTTAGAAAGCAAATTCAATACATAGACCTCCTCCCCAAGGGATAATTTCTTTGTATTTCCTGCCTGCTTTTGATAAATGGAAGCTGAAATTGAAAAGTCAAGAGCAAATTCCAGTGGAGAAAGGCGTAATGCACATCTCTTTACTTTTTTGTTATCTGAGCAAAAACCAAGAATATGTGCCATTGATTATCAGTGTCTTCTGCACAGAAGCACAGACACTGAGACAGAGTATCAACAGGTAATAAGTGAACTGGGTTGCTGTAGGAAATTGTCATTTAGTTTGCAGGGGGGTGTAAGAGAATCTATTTGGAAGAAATTGTTGATCTGATACTGCTATTGCGTAGGTAGAGGTGTCAGGACTCAGGCCATGGATGCAGTACGAAGGAAGGTATCTCAGCATCATGGCCTCCACTCACGAATCCCAGACTATGGAGCCAGATATTGCTCAGAAGCATGTTGCACAGTGTCGGCTCACTGTACGTGTTCACCTGGCCTCTTCTGACAGGGTTTTCCAGAGCTGCCAGGGCAACATTTTTCTGTTATTGTTTTATGCTGTTTTCCCTACATGGTTTTCCTGATGGTCTTGCATCCAGAAGCCCTGAGACTAATCTGGCAGGTTCTCATGGGATGTGATTGCTACTAGCACAGTGAATGACCACTCCTGCCCCTTTCATAAACCTTGTCGTATGACTTTTAGTGTGCATTAAGGAAACCCAAAACTCAGGGTATAGCAAAGTAGACAGTGGTCATCTAGATACCTGGTCAGGATTATCTGGTGAAACACATGCACAAAAGCTTAGCAGCTAATGTATGTGCAGTGCTTGTGCCCAACTAAGTGTGCTTTAGTCAGCGCAGAGAATGTTATCAATGGGACCAGCCCATGGGATCTGGAGCAGTTCCTGGTAGAAAGTACAAAGTGCTGGGGGACAAGGATGGTAATGGCTTGTTACTATGTTAACCTGCTAGTTCTGGAGAGACTGCTCAGAGGAGGCCTCACTCACTCACTTATGACCCTGTCACTGCTCTTCCCAGCTGGCCATACGGAGAGGTGGTTTGTTGGTCTTAGCTGTGGAGGAGTTTTTTTCTTCTCTCTCTCCCTCTACTTTGTTTATCCCTAAAGTAATTTTGACAGTAGTGTATGACATCAGCTACTGACCTCACTAATAAAGCATTGTACATATAACCCTGTTTCTACCCTTATTAACAAAAACTCTTAAGAGGATATGGTCCAGTACCGAGTATTTTTAAGGAATAAAAGTTTTTTCTTCTCTGTCAAATAAGAACTGGTAGAGGTAAAACATTCACAATGACGGCCACTGCTATGTCATGCTAGTTTAACCTGCTGAGTGAAAGGGATTAAATGCTCAGAATTTCCTTCCTAGTGGGTGGGTTAATTACGTGCATTTTCCACTTGGAGCAAATAGTCAGGACTGTTAAATTTGAAAGCAGAACACTGCAGACAATTCAAAATACCAGCTCAGCTCTGAGATTGTATGCCCCGTACTCATCTAGAAGGGACAGCTATGTAGACGTAGTACATTAGGCTTTTTAATCAGTTGAGGTCCAGAAATAAAGAGAATAAAACCGTGGTTGCTTTTGGTTTACTGATAATTTATTCTTTTGATGCTGTGGCTTAAGCTTCAAAGACAGACTCAAACATTGTGTTAAATAATTGTTAATATTGGTAGTGTCTGCATCACCAAGAAGGCTGGAAGTCTACTATACAGAAGTCATAAAAGAAAGAACAACCTAGGACAAGACATTTGGAAACTGATATATAAAAAAATCTAAAATACTACATCATGTAATATATGATAAACATATTGTTGGAAAGACACACCTGTTGAAGGTCTGCATTTGTCTTCTCTTCAGCATCAATTTCTTTAAGTGCAAAGAAATCATAAGTGGGAATAAATCCACTTTCTGTCCATCTCTGTAGTAGTATCTATGACACAACTACGCTCAAAATCTTTGTGGAGCCTGAGGAGGAGAAGGAGGGGTTTTGGGCCTGGACAGGATTGTAGTTAGGCTGCCTGGGTTCTATTTCAAATGTGTAATAAGTGTTAAGTGTCCTCTTAGGAAAGCTGTGCAAGCCCAAACACTCAAAACTCAATTGCTTCTTAGTAAAATCAGTGAGACCAAGATGCAAATGGGTCTTGGCCTCTCTTTTCCTCAGTAGGATTGGCTTTTCTCCAAGGCATTGTGGGGAAGAGTCTCAAGTACTTGAGAAACGTAGAGATGATACCTCAAAAGAAGTCTGTGACCATGTCAATGCTGTCATCCACAGGCATCTTTACAAATTCATGTTCAGAATGTTTTGTCTGCTTTGCTTTGGTTATGTGTCTAAGAGGAAGAGAAAACAGTGGCTTTTTCGGGGCAAGGCTTTTGTGTAAAATCAACAATTTTCAGTAGTAATATGCTTATATTAAATCCTCCCTTTGGTAGGTTGTTTCTTATGGTATGGACCCATTATTTAGCATGTATCCTTTAGCTCAAGTTGTTGAGGTTATTTATTCATGCTCTACTAATAAATCTTGCTGAGGATGAGGAACATTGTATTTCATTTGGTTGTTAAGACAGCCGTGTTTCAGCTATATGGATGTTATTACAACTTTCATGAAAGTATCTCAAGTATTTCACTACAAGTTCATGGGAGAATGTGATGATACATTTATTTTCAGGAAGATAAAAATCAAATGAACATGTACAGTCACCCAGTAAAAGGAATATTTCATGACTACATCTTGTTTTTTGAAACATTTTATACAGGGAAGAAAGAATTACACAGAGCCACAAATCTACCCTGAAGAGATTTGAAATATAAACTGCATAAAAAGTGATTTCACAGATTTCAGAAGTTGCAGCAAGAGATTAACAGTGCACGGTACAATGAAATGATTATACACCTCATAAAAGGGGGAAGTGAACACAGTTGATAGACAGAATGGCAGAATGAGGGAGCTGAAGTGTTGAATAGCTTGTCTATCCCATTCTCCATCCTGACATGACTGTGAGATTATCCTCTCTGTGGAGGTGTTTTATCTTAACTCCGCTTGGTGATTATGGGGTTTCAACATCCACCATTAGAAAATTACTGTATTTTTCCAGTGGCAAAATATGGAAATTCTCCTCTCATTAATATCACTTTTATAAACCTACCTTTTTTTTTCTATTGGCAATTATATCTCTGTCTCTCTTACACTTTCTCACGCACACCCTGTTCTCCTTTCCTTAAATCAAGTATTACCTGTTAAAAAGGCTGCTTTTGCTACTTGCTTTTGAATGCTGACTTGATGATAGATTGTGGTCCCATTGAAGTCAGTGTTAAAGTTCCAGCTGACTCTGGAAGTGGAACAGAGCCTTCTAATTGAGTTATAATCAGATTGATTTAAAGACCAATTTTCAGCAGTCTAGGGTCCCCAGCTGAACCATATTTTCATGAAGAACACAGTGCTGTAGCTTCCTAAGATTTTAATATTATATATGATACAGTACAGATGTCTGGATCCTGTTCATTTTGTAAGATATGGCTGTAAGTGAACCACATGTATGGGATCTGATTTATTCTAAAAGAGTATTTGCAAGTGTTTTATAGGAAAGCCTGGCTTGTAGCCATATAGATATGTAAACTTGACTTTGTGTTCTTGGTGAATTGAAAGTGTAGCTGAGAGAAAAATTTTTCAGGAAACATGTTAAAATGTTAACGTGTCAGCGTGAGGATACTGTCAGAGTATGAAAAGACACACATATTTACATAGTGACAGAATATATGATGTAGAAAATTACAAGAACTTTATTCTTTGATAGCTCAGTTAAGATATAGGCTGGTTCTTAATTTCTGAATATCTTCCTAACTTGACTTTTTTTTTGCTCTGCCATGTCTCTGTGTTTTCAAGTCCAAAGTAAATGAAAAGAAAGTGGCCTTCAAAGAACTGTCTTTTTTATGTTCAGCATGTGTCTTTAGTCATCACTAAAATAACAGCTCTTATTAAATGAGTGGCTTTTAAAGTCCTTAAAGTTCTCGAACAAGTTTCAGCTAGCCATTAGACTATTTCTGTTAGAGGTCTGTACAGAGGCAGGCATCTGTCAGGATACTTTTAAAATGAATGTCCACAGATATAGGATTCAGTACTGAAGGAATCAGAGTGCAACAGGGCAATGAACTCGCAGCGAGAATGGGGGGAGATTATCACTGCTTTTGCTTCCACATCATCTTCCCAATCAGAATTGCATAGGAGGCTCATGCTGTTTTACTAAACAATTTTGGGTTCCATTCCACCTATGAGTAACCTTGGGTGTTATCCCCTGAAAATAAGCCTGGTAGACTAACTGGCAGAAAGTCCTTGGAATACAGAAATTTCTGGATCACTAAATCTGGCCTTCAGTTATTAATGATCTATCTACCCTATTCATAGCATGATTGAACTGCTTTTTTAAATTGTAATTTCTTCTCCTACTATTCCTATGGAAAGCCTGTTTTAGTATATTATGGGAAACTTTCTCATTTTTGGCTTAGCCAATTTACATCCATTTTTGGTTTGTGCTTTTAATTAAAAGTTATCTTTTTCTAACAGAAATGGCTTATCTCCTTCACAAATATATATTTCCTCTTTTTATAGCTTTTCTCAGACTCTCAAACAGAGGATACCAAGGCTAGAAGATGCCATGGCAGGTCATTCAATTCACCCTCCTGTTTAGTGAGGCTAAAGGAGCTAAGCTCATCTCGTCATTCTCAAGTTTTCCTAGTAGCCCTTATCAGACTGGCTATTGATTTCAGTTTCCTTAAATATGTTTTGAAGACTACGTATGTGTCTCCCACACTAATGATGTCTTGTAGTCCTAATAGATCTAATGCATCTGCTTCTTGATCTTTCTTCTTTTTGTATGCTGACACCTTGTTTACTGCAGAAACTCTTAGTCTAAGGACATGGCATACAGTGAGTGCTCTTTCATCTTCTATCTGAGAATGCCAATTAATCTAACTCCTCCTATTTCACACCTCCTCTGTGACTGCAGTGCCTTTTAAATACAATGCAGTAAGCGTGGCTAGACCTAGTGGTTAGGGACAAAGACTTCCAAGATCTGTGCTCAGCTTTACTATTACCTCATTGGATGTCTTCAGGTAAAAAGAATGTTGGTGTACTGTAAATTGCATTAATTTGCTACTCTTTCTAAAGTGTTTCGGCCAATTTGGCATGGACCTCTTAAATGTAAAGTGTTATTGAAGGGATATAAACTCAGATCATGGGGATGTTAATTTCTTCCTCCTTAAAGGAGGAGATTCAACTAGGTACAATAGTAACTGAAATTACTGCAAAGGTTTTGTCACAGGAGGCTGTAGAGGCAGATAGTATCAAGATGCTCGATAAGAAACTAGACAAATGTGTGGACTCCAGATCCATAAACAAGACACTGAGTGGGATTGATAAGGTTATATCCTCTCTTCTCCTTAATGCAACAGGCATGGATCCTGGGAGATACAAAGAGAATGGATTAAAGGAAAAGCCCAGGCTCCTTTGCTCTCTTAGATATTGTCCTCTATGTCCACTATCAGAGAGAGTATTTGTCTAGATGCACCAGTGATCTGATCCAATAGATGTGTTCTTATGTGCTCAGATTGACTTGCAAAACTACATGTTATTAACAGCTATCAATAGTTATTCCTAAATTGTTGTTAACAAGTGCCTGTTATGCCCATTTTTCCATATGGGAACACATGTTTTCCATGTTAAAAGGATAAAAAATAGAAATGGAGATGTGATGTATTGTCTGTGGGACATGGATGTGTACGGTTAACATATAGAAAATTTAGATGTGGAAAGAAGTATCCTCCAAATCTTATGTTGAGTACACTGACCTGGGTGGGTTTGGGGGCTTTTAGGTGTACTTTTTTTTTTTTTTTTACTTCTACTCCTACAGATTTTCTAGTGGCAATTCATTACCATCTCTGTGATGAAGACATAGGCTTTTCTATCTTGAACTGCAACTTCAGTTACAGATTGGAAATCTGCTTTTAGGAGCTGCCAAAAACGTGATGTTTCTGAAGATAGTGAGTCAGTCATCCTCCTTGGAAGCAATATGCTTATGTAAAACTCTATCAGTGTTTTTATTATCCATAAAATTGCCTGTTCCTGCATAATTCAGCAATATTTGACCGGATGACCTCCAGCAGCCAAGGTAGTTCTGATGTATCTGTTATAACAGTGCTCCATCATATGAATCAAAAGATGCTCTGATTTAATTCACATCTTCCTGTTCTATTATTTAGTACTGTCTTCCCTTTAGCACCATGGAGTAATTAACCTTTCATCTCCAAAAGTTAAGGAGAAGGCTGCTGCTTCCAGCTAAGTGCACAAGCCTACTTTGCCCATGTATTTTTTAATATATATAAAAAAATATACTATGAGCTAAGTCAAGAAATCCTAAAATGAATTTCAATTAATATGAGGAATAACTTGAGATATTATGACTCTATGGGATCACACTAGGCACCTGTAAAACCTGAAAAACATCAGTTCTAGTACCAAGTGAAAAAGTCATGGATAATGGATTTAAGTAAAGGGCTTACAAAGAAGTACTTAATTTAAAATAAAGCAAAACAATTGTGAGTAAATTAAACATTGATCATGAAAAGACACTAATTAAGATGCACTAATGATACAAAACTTAATTCTCATGCAATTTATGCACAATTACTCCTGAACAAATATTTAATTAAATTCCCTTTAATACCTTAAAACAATCTTCCCTTCTCTCTCACACTCTATCTTTTTATCTCTAGTTGCTAGATAAGAATAAGTGAGCTCTTAATTGGTTCAGAGTAAGAATGACAGGTATTAAGGGAATTCAATGCACTTACATTTTTAGTTCTTAAAAGTTAGAAGGGAAATGTTATAAAAGTGGATGACTTGAGAAGTGTGTAGTGGTTTTACAGACTAATTGTTTTAATTAATTCAGTTAATTAGCAGATATTTTCAAAGATCTTTTAAGACATAGATTGCAATGTAAGCACTGTGTCGATATTATTAGAGAAAGCTGCAGATGCTTCACCCCAGAAGCTGGGCTGGCAAAACCTTCAGCAGGAGTAGTAATGGTTCAAGAGGATCCCATAGAGAAAATAAAGCTTCTTAGTTTAAATCCCATTTCTAAAGTAAAAACAATGCAAATTGTTAGGGGTGTGGGTGAGAGAAATCCAATGGCCTTCGAGAGGTGAGGCTGTCTCAGCCCCATACCCAATGGCTGTGCATGGATTCCTAGTAGGCACACACAGAAAAGCACTCATATACATCACATATGTGGACAACTGGACACACAGATCAGCACAGACAGACAACCTCAGTCATAAACAGCCTTAGCAGCCTCATCCTGTCCCCCCATCTGGCTGATCAGGAGGAAGGTCTGTGAGTGGGAAATATATGTATACATCTGAATGTATGTACAATATGTATCCCACCAGAAGCTGGCCTTAGATAGGACCTCCCCCCTGAATCTGTCTCCCCAGTTCCTGACATCTGGACAAATGAACCTCAAAGGTCCACAGTCCCACTCCAGCTGCTGGTAAAGACACCTTGCTCATGGAAATACACATGTACACACACAGAGACTACTGGCAGCTGTCTGGGACTCCCCTGGTCCCTCTGGCAGCCAGATCCTCCCATGGTCTCATCCTCAGAGACACAAGCACACCTGACTCCCAGGCCACCCCACTGACAAGCCTGGCTTGATATTTGCTAGTGCTCAAACACTTACACACCTGCACTCTCTCCAGTTGCTGGCATCACAGACACATGAGCCCAACTCCCACTCCAGTTGTTGGCACTTAGATCCCCACACACATGCACACAAAACAGAAAAATATTTTAAAAGATAATTTTATAAAATAAGGCAGAAAGTGCTGATCAGACACCATGTATAGTTGTAGAAGTGCACTGACTGGCAACCTCTGTACGTGAAACCTGCCCCTTTTATCCCTTTTGCCCTTTGTTTTCTGATGCTTGTCCCCAAATCACCTAGATCCATCCCTTTCCTCACCTTTGGTTCTTCAACTAAGCATCCCATAATGAATGTTGTGCAACCCTGAAATGCTCTTCCTCCTCATCCCATAATGTGTTCCATCCCCTGAGCAGTGACCCACTCAGACTGAAAGGTGCCGTAAAAAGATGGGAGAGCGCCCATCAACTTATCTTGATGAGTGTCACCCCATGATCACGGAACTGAACATCTTCTGGGGATGCCCTGACAAGGGTCTGAACAGGGTGCACTTTCCTCTGAGTGTGTAATTTGGGTTCCATGGCCAAGCCTGCAAGGTACCAAAATTCCTGCAGTTTATAAAAAAGAAGAGTGTTGGAGAATGTCTTAAACTAAGAGGTTTGTGAAGTTTTCAGATGAGGCTGAGAACTTTTATCCTGAGCTGAAATGTACTTTCTGAAGGGCATCCAAGTTATTAATCCATATGCAACATGCCTGAGCTCAGCTAAGCATTTATCATTCTGCATCCAAGTGATTTTTCTTTCATGTTTTTTTGTGCATTGGTATTAATGCATAAACAATCTAAATTATGCCCCTGGATAGAAAACTCTTTCACTTCCAAGGGTAGTAGATTGTTTGGATTTCTCAGAAGTGTCTATCGCATCCTTACACGTATTACCAAAACCTGCTGTCCTCTGGAAGGTTTGTAACCTGTGAGAGAGAAGCTGGAGAATCAGAGGCAGTTCTTACTTCAGCATATGTACCTATTTGTCACTTAGTTGTCACATGTAATAACGAATTCAGGATGGTAGGTGTTGGAAGGGACCTCTGGAGATCATCTAGTCCAATCTCCCTGGCAAAGCAGGTTTACCTAGAGCAGGTTGCACAGGAATGCATCCAGGCGGGTTTTGAAAGTCTCCAGAGAAGGAGATTTCACAGCCTCTCTGGGCAGCCTGTTCCAGTGCTCCATCACCCTCAGAGTAAGGAAGTTTCTTATGTTTAAGTGGAACTTCCTGTCTTCCAGTTTTTGTCTGTTGCCCCTTGTCCTATCACTGGGCACCACTGAAAAGAGACTGGCCCCATTCTCTTGACCTCTGCCCTTTAGATATTTATAAGCATTGATAAAATCTTCCTTCAGTCTTCTCCAGATTAAACAGACCCAGATCTCTCAGCCTTTCCTTATAAGGCAGATGTTCCAGGACCCTAATCATCTTTGTAGCTGTCCACTGGACTCTCTCCAGTAGTTCCCTGTCTCTCTTGAACCGGAGAGCCCAGAACTGGACACAGTACTCCAGATGTGGCCTCACTAGGGCAGAGTACAGAGGGAGGAGGACCTCCCTTGACTTGCTGGTCACACTCTTCTTAATGCACCCCAGGATACCGTTGACCTTCTTGGCTACAAGACCACACTGCTGCCTCATGGTTAACTTGTTATCCACCAGGACTCCCAGGTCCTTCTCTGTGGATCTGCTTTCTAGCAGGTCAGCCCCTAATCTGTATTTGTGCCTGGGGTTATTCCTCCCCAGGCACAAGAATCTACACTTACCATTCTTCATCAGGTTCCCCTCCACTGAACTCTCCAGCCTGTCCAGGTCTCACTGAATGGCAGCACAGACTTCTGGTGTGTCAGCCACTCCTCCCCGTTTTGTATCATTAGCAAACTTGCTGCGGGTATACTCTGTCCCTTCTTTCACATCATTGATAAATATATTGAACAAGACTGGACCCAGCACTAACCCCTGGGGAACATAACTAACAACACGCCTCCAACTAGACTCTGCACCACTGATCACAACCCTCTGAGCTCTGTCATTCAGTCAGTTCTTAATCCACCTCACAGTCCACCTATCTAACCCCTACTTCCTGAGCTTGCCTATAAGGATGTTACAGAAGACAGTGTAAAAAGTTGAAGTAGACTACATCCACCGCTCTCCCCTCATCTATCCAGCTGGTCTTGCTATCTATTGGGGGTTAGATTTGTTTTCAGTTTGTTCCTTTTCACCTGTAGAATTTTGTCCCATAAGTTACTAGGATACAAATGGCTGGATACTTAAGAAAGAACAAAGGCCTGGGGAGGGGGGTGTCGG
>VZZY01009587.1:66189-90858 GCA_013400335.1 Eurystomus gularis | reverse complement strand
CTCCTCTCGGTGCCGGGCTGGCGGGGGGGGGCTCCAGGGTGGGAGCCGGGGGTCTGCAGGTGGCCCCGCTGCCGACGGTGGGTCCCGTCGGGAAGCAGAACCGGAGGGGCCTCCTGGAGGAAGGTCAGCTGGTGGATAAAGCCGGAGCCCTTAGTAGGGTGGCAGCGCCCCAGAAAAGCCCTTTGTGCCAGAATCCGGGGGCCCAGGGCAGCCCCAGCCTGGGGGGGCGGCGGATGGGGCTCACTCTGTCCCCACTATGGGGTGGACATGAGCCCCAGGGCACGGGCACCTCGCTGTCACCCCATCCCTGGGGCTTGGGGATGGGGAAAAAGCCCCCGGAGGCTCGGGGTGCCCTGGAGGACCCTGGGCTGGGCATGGACACCCCACAGTCACCCCATCCCTGGGGCTCGGGGATGGAGAAAAGCCCCCGGAGGCTCGGGGTGCCCTGGAGGACCCGGGGCCCTTCCAGCCCCTGGGGAGGTTTCCAGGCGGGTGCTGCTATTTTGGGAGGGTGAAGCAAGAGGGTGAAGGATGCAGCTGAAAGTTCAACGCGCCTCCGGCAGGTCCTCCCCCAGCCCGGGCTGGGATGGAAACAATCCGAGGAGAAAGGGAGGCAGAGCCGGAGCTGGCAGCACCCACAGCACGACTGGCACCCTCCTGGGAGGAGACGGCGTGTCTGGGCTGGGTGCTGCGCCCGCTGCCACCCTCCTGCCCTCCTTCTTCCTAAAGAGTGTTTGGCTTCGGGAGGACGGTCCTTCCCTGCTGGGGCATGTGCACATGCGTGTGCCCTCGCATGGGCAGCAGCAGGGAGGTATGGATGGAGGGGCTCTGCAGTGGCCTCTCGTGCCTCAGTTTCCCCAGGGAGTCGGGGTTCAGCCTCACCGGGCACGGCGGTAGCCCCTGTTCTCTGGCAAAGGCTCAGTCTCGGATAACCAGCCAGGAGCATGGGCCGGCTGCCCTGACACCCCCGCACCGGCACTGACCCAGGCCCGAACCGCGGAGAGGCCGCGGAGCACGCGGCTTCCTGCCGGCCGCTTCCTTCTGTGCGTTTCCCGGTTTCCCGGCTGCTGACTCGGCATGAGCCTCCCGCGACCCCCGCGGGGCCTGCGGCTGGCATCCATCCCGCCGAGGCTGCCCCACGGCTTTCACCCTCGTATCCCCCCACGGCGCGTGATTTCCTCTCCCCTTCTCATGGGGACCCTCCTGGCTCTCTCGCCGCGTGCTCCTGGGGTTTTTGTAGGTCCTACAGAAACATCCGGCCAGGGAGGCGGCAGCGAGGTGGGTTGGATGTGATGCCACCATGTGCCGGCTGCGTTGCAGGGACCAACCATGGGCTGCAAGGGACTGGTTGCCCTCGGTCCCCTCCTGCAGCCATGTGCCGGGGTGGCTGGTGCCTGGCACAGCCCTTTTGGTGAGGGTACAGCCCGGTCCTGGCTCCCCGGTGTCCTGGACGGGCTGGGCACCGTGGTCCCCATGGTGGGAGCGGGCAGAATGGTCCCTCCAGCACAGCATCCACGGTGAGAGGCTGGGATGCAGCTCGGCACAGCACCGGGACCTGAGCCAGGCTCCTCGGCTGGCTTGCTCCAAAAACATCGGCACGCCGGGTGCATTTTTTCCAGGCTTACCTTTGCTACGGAGCCGCAGGGCCGGGCGGCTGGCACGGCTGGCACGGTGGCACGGTGGCACGGCCGGCTGAACGCCGGCTCGGCTGCAGCTCCGGCTCGCCCAGCCGCGGTCCTGGCTCACCGCAGGAAGGCCAGAGCCGTACCTGGAGCTGGGGGGGCCCCGCTCGCCCTCCCCACTGCCGTCACCGCTGTTTTCCACCCAAGCCGGTTCTCTCCAGCCCAGAGCCCCTCGTCGCCGGCGGACGCGGTCAGCACATTTCCACCTCCTTCTCCAAGTAAATAAGCACCGGTTGGCGAGGGGGGGCTGGCGGCGGCCTGGGCCTGCCGCAAGCCAAGCTTCTGCCAAACGCTGCCCTTGCCAGCAGAGCCCCCCCTGCCCTGTGGCCCCTCCAGGCCCAGCAAAGGGCCCCAGGGGGGAATCCAGCCCTGGAAGCCCCCAGGGATGGGTGCCCGCGAGGCGGGAGGCGCTGGCCTGGTTAATATCTAATCTCTTCCCGGTCTTGCTCTCTTCATATGCCAGAATTAATGGAGCGAGCACCTCCCAGGTACCACCCGCGCCACCGGGTCAGGGTTTAACCCTGTCACTGGGAACACGGGCAGAGCCGGATCCTGCCTGGCATAAGGTGGCACCGCCGGCAGGCTCTGCCTGTGCCAGGCACTGATCCGGCTGCGGGGCCCTGGCGGCACCGTGGGCAGGCGGGTGCGTGGTGCTGATGTGGGTCAGCCCCATGGCCCAGGGGGGGCTCTGGCTGGCATCGGGGCACACTCTGTACCCCATCCCCACCCCGGTGCCATGCACAGCCAGGGCTCGGCAGGGTGGGCAATAGGGGGTCTCTGTGCACTGCCTGGGGCACCCCAAATCCCCCGGGGCCAGCCGGCTGAGCTCCTGCCCCCCAGGGCACCCCTGGGTGCTGTCCTGCCAGGTCTCTGGAGAATTAGAGCGGAAAGGCTGCTCTGTTTGGGGTGGATTACGCTAAGGACCTTACGGTGGGAATTAGGGTGGGAGGGGGGCGAGCGGGGCTGGGGTGCCAGGGGTGCCAGCTCCCTGCCCCTCGGGCTGTGCCAGCTCCGCAGGATGAACCATCCCTGCCCTCTGGTGGCAGCTGGGGACAGGCAGGCTGCTCGCCCAGCTCCGCACTGGTTTAACTGGGAGGGCAGCACTGATGCTGGGTGCACTTGAGGCAGGGGGGCACCAAGGGCCCCCTCCCTTGCAGTAGATGGGAGATGCTGCCCTCTTGCCTGGGGTGCCCGGGGGCTGCCCCCTTGCAGGGCTGCTCTCCCGGGTGTCCCAGGGGGAATAACGGGTGGGGGCCAGCTCCTGCAGGGCCCCTGCGGCGCTGGGGTCTTACCGTGAGCCCAGGTCCCACAACTTGGGACACTGGACACCCGGGATGCTCCCTCCTGGCACCCCCTGGGCACAGGGGCTGGAGCCCCGGGGCGGGCAGGGCTGAGAGCTCAGGGCCGGCCAGAGGGACCTTGTGCCCGGGGGTGCTGGTGCCAGACCCCAGCAGAGTCGTGGTCTCAGTGCAGCGGTTTATGGAGGAAGGACCATCCCACGGGCACCCCAGGAGCTCACCTGCACCCGTCACCCCTCACACGGGGCAGCTGTGCCCGCTGGGCTCCCTTCGGTGCGTTGGTTCAGCACAAGCTGGTGCTGAGGCTGGAGAGCAGCTGAGAGCGTGGTCACACTCCCCAGCCATGGCCGGTCATGGAAGCCCCATGAACCCCCCAGCCCGGGGGACACCCGTGGAGTGGGCGGCAGCTCCTGCCACCAAGCTGGGGCACGTCTGTGCTGCCCTGTGGATGAGTTTCCTGGGGGGCCGAGCACGGCCCGGGCTGGGCTGCCCATCCCATTGTGGCTCAGACAGTGGGTGGGGGTCCCTGGGGTGCAGTGGGGCGGCACCATGGCCCCAAAAAAGAGCAACCAGCCCGCTGGGCGCAACTGCCTCCTCTTGCCATCACCAGCGCCCGTGTTAACCTCCAGCTCCACAGAGGGTGGGTGTTGCGGGGGCAGCGTCCCCGGGGCACGGTCTCAGTGGGTCCTGGTGCAATGCATGGGGCTGGGTGAGCACCGGGACCCCTGACCGAGCACCATCCTGGCTCAGAGGGCCATGCCCGCCATCAGCTCCAGTGGTTTCAGAGCCGCTGGTGGGAAGCGGGGGCTGCCAGGCCGGGGGCTGTGCCAGAGGTGGACCCGGAGCACCTCGCCCACCATGCGGCGGAAGGTCTGGCTGACAAAGCAGTAGAGAAAGAAGTTGAGGGTGGTGTTGAGCATGGCCACCATGTTGGCGATGTCCAAGGCCAAGTGCATGCGCCAGTCCCTCTTGACCGAGGCCACGTAGAGGTGGCAGATTATGACGACGGTCCGGGGAGCCCAGAGCATGGTGAAGACGGTGGTGACGGCCAGGAGGAGGGCCGTGGTCTTGCTCAGGCGGGGTCGGCTGCCCCCCGAGCACCTCTGCTGCTTCAGCTTGCAGATGATGATGGAGTTGGTGGCCAGGAAGATGCTGCAGGGCAAGAAGTAGATGGTCACGCAGTGCACCCACTTGAGCACCTTGTCCAGGGCGGTGGGGGGGTCGGCGTCACGCCACGCGTCCATCCACCAGTAGAAGGGGATGCCCGTGGCCAGAGCCACGGCGAAGACGGCCACAATGATCTTGCGGGTGCGCTGTGGGTAGGAGACGGTGCGGTACCGCAGCGGGTGGCAGAGGGCCACGTAGCGATCCATGGTCAACAGGACAGTGACCCAGATAGAGGCGTGGTTGGCTGTGAACTCCAGCACGTTGACGGTGTGGATGAAGGCGCTGGGCACCGCCCGGGCCAGGATGGCTGTCTGCAGGATGAAGCCCACAAAGATGATGAAGACCTGGGTGAGGATGTCGGAGGCGGTCAGGGCCAGAAGGTACCAGTATGATGACTTCTTAGTCCTCGTGGCCAGACGGGACAGAGCCACGGCAGTCAGGACGTTCACTGGAGGAAGAGCAGCAATGTGTGCTGGTGAGACCCCGAAGCTCTCAGGCCCCTCTGCACAGCCCCCAGGACCCCAGCGGTGCCCGGGCTCCCCCAGGGCCGCAGGGCGAGCAGCCCCAGGCCGCAGCTGGGGTGGGGGAGTTATAAATATCACGGTGCAGGGGGGGATTTGCTGAGCTGATTTATCTCTTCCGTGTGTGAGCCCAAGCAATGCAAATACCATCTGTCCCTGCTGCTGCTGCGGCACCTGCCACATGGCACTGGGCACTGCAGCTGGGGCCGGCCCTGAGGCTGGGGGGGGCCTGGGGACCAGGCTGGTTCCCCCCACCCCTGAGGACTCCCTTCCCCATCCCCAAAAGCCCCAGGGATGGGAGCTGAGGCTCCAGGCGGCCGTGGGCCCAGGCTGGGTTAAGGTGCAGAGCTCAGCACCCAGGTGGGTGCTGCCCCCCCCCCCATCCCAGCCCCCTCACCTGGCAGCCCCAGCCCCAGCAGGACGCTGTAATACACGATGGGGAAGATGCCGACCATGCAGGGTGACCGCTCCGGCTGTGCCGCCTCGCCAGCCCACACCACCGCCGTGCTGTTGGGCACCGGGACCATCATCTCCCACCAAGGACCGGCTGCAAGGGGTGACAGGGAGCGTCAGGGAGGGGGTCTGGTGGCACCCGGGCAGGGGCTCAGCTGGGATGTGGCCCAGGGGGTTGGGTGGGTTGGCTCCTATGGGTGCTGGTGCCCCACGCCCACCTGTGCTGGCACGTTTTGGAGCTGCCCGCTGCCCATGGATGCTGCAGGACAAGGAGCCCAGGATGCAGCCCCCATGGGGACACCGGGACAACGGTCCCTGTCCCCGCAGCCGAGGGTGGGCCCAGCTCCCGGAGACGCTCCTGGGTTGGAAGACCACGTTCTTGGGCGGCTGCCGGGGGGGGAGGCTCTGTCCAGCACCCAGCAGTCCTGGGGTTGACCCAGGGGTGCCAAGGGGGGGTCCCAGGGTGCCAAGGGGGGGTGACCATCTCTAGGCTGCCAGCCGGGTCCTTTCCCAGCTCCTCAGGCAGGACCGCGGGAGGCAGCGAGGCTGGAGGAATCTGGCAGCGACCCGACCCTGCCTGTACCCCTGCCCGTTCCCCTGCCCGAACCCCCTGCCCTGCCCGTACCCTCTCCCGTGCCCGGATCGGGCCCACGCCGCGCCCCACCATTCATAAACCCGGGCGGCACCACCCCTCTGCCGAGTTCTGCCCTTCTATTGGCTAGAACGCGCAAGGATTTACCCAATCAGAGACGCGCTCCGCGGGAACGGGGAGACCAAACCGGAGCTCTGCGTTCTGATTGGTCAAGATCCCACCCCTGCCGTGATTGGCATCTCCTGAAGGGGACCGCGGCTCCCCCGGGTCCTAGTGCCGAAGGAGGGTGCGGGAAGGGGGTCCTGAGCCCGGGGATTGGGGGGGGTCCTGAGCCCGGGAATACAGGGGGTCCTGAGCCCGGGAATAGGGAGGTCCTGAGCCTGGGAATACGGGGGGTCCTGAGCCCGGGGATTGGGGGGGGTCCTGAGCCCGGGAGTGGATGCGGGGTGTGTCTGGGGGGGTCCTGAGCCCTGTGGGTGGGGGTTACTGGGCACCGCTGCCCTCCCAGTCCGACCCTGGCTGCACAGAGACCCCCAAACGGGCCCAGTCCCAGTCACCGCAGACCCCCTGCGCGGGGGGCACGTCTCCCGCAGCCGATGCTCCTGTTCCGGCCCCCCCTCCACACGCCGTGCCCGCGATGGGGGGAGCTGGGGGGCCGGGGGGGCTTTGGAGGCTGCACCCATCGGGATGGATCCTGAGCAGAGCCCCGGGCTCGGGGGGATAACGACACGGACATGCGCAGGGGGATGCCAATTAACTGCAAATTAGATCTGCTTAATCAGCTGGGGCGAGTCCAGCCACTTCGTGTCCCCCCGGGAACTGGGGCATCGATCGGCAGCGGCAGGAGCGCGTTAACCCTTTCCCAGCCCTGGTCCTGTTTGCTCTGCTGGGGGGAAGTCTGGGTCCGATCCCCTCTTTGCCTCTCTGCCCGGGGTTCTGCTCCCCAAGCCCTGCGGGAGATGGGGGTCTCACCTCAGTGGCCCCCGTGTCACTTGCCAGGCCTGTGATGCCAGCTTCCCTGGGCCCGGAGAGCCACCGGTGTCCGTGTCCCCACCAGTGTCCACGTCCCTGCTGCTGGCCGTGTCCCCACCGGTGGCTGTGTCCCGGTCAGTGGCAGAGTCCTCGCCAGTGGCCGTGTCTCCCTCGGTGGCCAAATCCCTGTCACCAGTGACCGTGTCCCTGCCGTCGGTGGCCGTGTCCCCTCCGCAGCATGTCACGGTCTCCCGAGGCGTGAGGGACTCGGGGCGGAGGGAGGTGGACGTGGGCAGAGCTGCGGGCTGGGCTAGCGGGGCAGGACAGTGTCCCCGGGACTCACTGCCCCTGCAGGGACCAGGGATGGGGTCACCGGGGTGCCGTGCCAGCTCCCAGTGACTGGGACAGAGCTTGTCCCCGTCCCAGAGCAATGGGGATGATGGTCCAGGTGACTGGGGAGAGCCTGGGCCCCCCGTTGTACCCAAGGGCCCCTGCCACCAAGCTGGAGGACATCCATGTGTGCCAGGCTTTGGTGTGTTCGCCCCAGTGCCCGCTGGCACAGCCCCGGTGTGCAGAGCACACGCTGATGGCCCAAGCTGGAGGGAAAGCCTGCCCCTGCCTCAGTTTCCCCAGCAGCACAGGGAGGGGCTGGAAGGCTGATGTCCCCTGCCCATCCCTGGGGCCACCTAGCCCCCAACTCCCACCCTCCCACTGTCCCCCAGCCCGTGGGACTGGCAGGAGCCGCCTGGCACAGGTCGCTATGGTGAGCCAGCCCTCCACCGCCTCAGCCGCAGTTACCAGGGCAAGCAAAGCCGCTGTCTCCATCTCACCAGAGGCTGGGGGATGGATGCCTCATCCCCTGGTGACCTCCAGCACTGGCATCGTGGTCCTCTGCGTCCCTTCATGGTCCCCCATGGCCCATGCCACCCCGCTCCATGGCCAGCTGGTACCCTGGGGGACACACAAAGGGTGCCGGAGCTGTAGGGTGCAGCCGGCGGCACACCGAGCACATGCTCTCGGCAAGCTGTTGTTGTGCAGGCGGGCAGTTAAATGAGGCATCGGTGGATGTGGTGAGCCATTAACCGGCTGTGCCGCGGCGGGGGCCCCTCATCCCCTAGCCATGCAGTAATGCCCATCTGGGGTTCCCGCTCTGCTTTCGCTGTGCTCTTGGGGCTCCCCTGCCCCACAGGGCCATGGAGCTTGAGCACTGGGCCCACACCAGGCATGGCATTGCCCGTCTGTCCCAGCGAGGGGCCGGGACCCTTGGCAGCGTGGCACAGTGATGGCTGGGTGGCTTGTCCTCAGCCCCTCCACCCGCGGGTCAGGGCCAGATGGGTGATCCCCACCCCCCCCGGGAGCTGTGGCAACATCTGCCCACGCTCAACATCTGGAGACGCCACCTAAGCCTGGGCCCCTCGCTCACCCTCCCCAGCCAGGGCTGTGCTCGGGGATGGGGCTCCTTGTCCCCACATCCCCATCTCTGCTTCCACGTGAGCCCAAAGCAAACCTGTCCTCAAAAGCCCTCACTGGTGGCACGGGGCAGCACTGTGCCAGGGCTGGACACGCTGACGCCAAGAGGCAGATGGGCTGAGCACCCCCTGCTCTGCCGGAGCCACCCACCATCATGGAGCCCCGGCCACCACCGTCCTACCCCACCACATGCCCTGGCAGCCTTTGCCCTGCGAACTGCCCGCTCTCCGTCCCACCGGCCATGGCACAACGTCCCTCCCGCTGCGGGGTGCCGGTGGTGCTGGCGATGGCACAGCATCCCCCGAGGGTCCCAGGGATGGAGCAGGGTGTGGAAAGGGCACTGGCCACGCTACGCTGTCACCTCGCCCGGCAGCCGGACACCAAGCTGCGACACCGTGGGCACCGGCGCTAATCCCGTCAGCCCAGATACTCGATAACTGGGAACCGGCTAATCTCCCTCCATGGCTCCAGCACTGCCACACGCTGAAGGTCACGGCATCCCCCCGGTGCTGCTCACCACAGCATGCGGGGTCCTGCTGCACCCCAAGGCGACCTGGTGCCGTGGTCCAGGGGCTGAGTGGGGCAGGGGGGGCTCCTGCTTGGCATGGCAGCTTTAATAGGGAGCCTGGGTAGAGGTAAGGGTCTGCTGTACCCTCTGCGGGGTCTGTCATTCTGGTTGGGGTCCTGGTCTTGGCTCCCACCCCACAGTGCCACAAGTGGGCTGAAAACACTCCCCTCCCACCCTACTTGCTCAAGCAAATATTCCCACACAGGGGGTTCCCATGTTCCACAGAGGGTGGGGGCACCCAGCCCCGTGCCCAAACCGCATCGGCCCTACGCATGGCACCGGGGCTGTGGGGGGTCAAACGAAGCCCCCCAAGAGCTGTCAGGTCAGGCGAGGTGCCAGCAGAGGCCAGCACAGGGCACTCGCACCGCCAGGCAGCCTCTTGGCTGCAAAGGCTGGGAAAAGGGCAGGCGGTTCGTGCCGGCAGCCCCGATGCCATGGTGATGGGCTGCTGCCGGCATGAATTACCCATGAGCTGGGGGGGAGCGGGGAGGCCACACCGAGCTGTGCCCTGAATGCAAAGACCCCGCTGCAGCATCCCGGCGGCACAAAGAGCCGGGGCCACGCGTGGGGCTGTGGCACGGCATGGCACAGCCCGGCGGCAGCGGGAGAAGGTGGCAAATGGGGATGCCCCCATGGCGCGGTGGGGCTGGCCAGGACACCCCGTTAAGCCACCTCGGGGTGCAGGGCTGGGGTCCGGGGTCAGGGTGGGATGGATGGGGGCTGGAAGCGGTTCCCTTGGTAACAGCTGGTCCCAGTTTCCACCAATCGATGTGGCGGCGCGGGCGCGCGGGCTGGGAGGGCTNGCCGACACCCGGCAGATGCGCCTGCGAAGCCATGGCCAGGCTGACGGGCGCCCGGCCCGCGGCCGCTCCTCGCTGGGGCTGCGCCACCGCTGCCTTCCTCCTCCTCCTCCTCCTCACCGTGCAAGCCGGTAAGGGTGGCCGCAGCGGGAGGGATGCATAGAGGGGTCCTCGTGCCGTGGGTCCCGCTGCCCTCGCCAGGTGCCAGGGTGGGGCTCGGCTGTGGTGTGGGTGGTTGGTGATGCTGGTGGGATGCTGAGTGCAGCTCTCCAGCAGCCGTTGTGGCACCTGGGGAGGGATGGATGCAGGTCCTGGATGTGCCGTGCCCCACGGTGCCTGGGAGGTGCCAGGGGGTGAGAGCTGAGCTGTGCTTGCTGCTGCCCAGGGAGCCCTCAGTGCCATGGGCAATGTCCAGCACCATGGGGCAAGGGGGTCCTGAGCCCCTTCCTCATCCCTGCTCAGCCGGACTTAAGCCGGTGCTGGGAAGGGTAATCCGCAAGACGGGATTTGAGAAAGAAGGGGCCAAATTCACCCTAGGGAAGGATGTTCCGGAGAGGGGATGGGAATTGTGCCAGGCATGAGAGAAAGGGGAAGAGTGAGGAAGGCTCCCCATGCCCACAGGAGCTTGGAAATCCCTGTCTTGGTCCCTATCCTCGCTGGGAGCCTGGCATTACCGGGACATGGACACGGGGGGACGGTCACCCCATTGCGTGCCCAAGATGGTGCCAGCTCCCAGCACACGCAGCTGGGGTTGGGGAGCAAACCTCAGCCAGATCTGCAGCACCAGCAAGGAGTCAGGGATGGCCCTGGGCACAGGCATGGCACGGCTGCTGCCTGCTCCACGGCACCGTCCCGCAGCGATGCCAGGGCTGCTGGTGTCCCCAGGCTGCTCAATGGGGATCCCGCCCCGGGGTGCGGGGACAGAACGTGCCTGGCCTCCCACACCTACCAGCTCTCGTGTGCCCCACGTGTCAATCCGGGACGCGGGAGGTCAGGGGCAATGCCCAGGGCTCGCTCTGCCCGCAGCAGGGATGGGATTGGGGCTGGCAGACCGGGCTGCGAGCCAGTGCTGCCCGGCACTGGGCCATTTCCCAGCACGTCCCAGCCTGGGACATGGTGGTCCCAGCCCTTCTGCTGCAGAAAAGCAGTTTTTTGGCTCCCAAGGACACAAATGTCCCCATATCCCCTTTTTTTCCTCACACCCCCTTGGCACCAGCCAGCCCTTCAGCGCCGGGGGGAGCGGAGGGAGGATGCGCACGGTGCCAGGCTTCCCCAGCCCCCTGAGAACCACGTGTCACCCCACAGCCAGGCCCCACTCTGCTGTGCCCCAGCACCCCATGCCCAATTCTTGGGCTGCAGCTCTAGGACAGTCCCATGTCCCCACAGCGCAGAAAGCCGATCTCAGTGGTGACGGCACCGCGGCCACCATCAACCACTCGCTGACGCTGCTGCAGCGGCTGCAGGAGCTGCTGCAGAACGGCAACAGCAGTGACACGGTGCTGCGGGTGCGCACGGCCGCCTCTGACGAGGCCAAGGTCTTCCACACCCACCAGCTGCTCCTCAGCCTCCAGAGCGAGGTCTTTGAGACCCTCCTGCGCAACCAGAGCGTTGTCACCCTGTATGAGCCACCTGAGACCGCTGCGCTCTTTGAGAAGTTCATCAGGTACATGGGGACCTCATGGGATGGGGACTTCAGGAGGGAGGCAGCTCCCCCGGGCATCGTGTGAACCTCATGGGTTGGGGATGTCCAGAGGAATACAGGCAAGGATGGGAGATGTTCCCTTGGGGACCATGGGGACCTCATGGGATGGGCATGTTGGGAGAGATGCAACCAAGGAGGGAGGATGGTTGCCTGGGGATCATGGGGATGCCATAGAATGGGATGCCTGGAGGGATGCAGCCAAAGAGGGGGGATGTTCCCCTGGGGACCCCATGGGATGGGGATACCTGGAGGGATGCAGCCAAAAGGGGATGAGGGATGCTCCTCTGGGGACCATGGGATAGGGTGCCTGGAAGAGATGCATCCTGGCAGGGAGGATGCTCCTCTGGGGACTGCACTGGGCTGAGAAGGGGATGGGGGGACACCAGCATCACCACCCTGCACTCTGCTCCAGGTACCTGTACTGCGGGGGGGTCTCCATCCTGCTGCACCAAGCCATCCCCATGCACCAGCTGGCCAGCAAGTACCGGGTGTGGGGGCTGCAGCGCGGCGTGGCCGACTACATGAAGACCCACCTGGCCAGCGAGTCGAGCCAGGGCCACGTGGTGGGCTGGTACCACTACGCCGTGCGCATCGGGGACACGGCGCTGCAGGAGAGCTGCCTCCAGTTCCTGGCCTGGAACCTCTCGGCCGTGCTGGGCAGCGCTGAGTGGGGTTCGGTGAGCGTGGAGCTGCTGCTGCTGCTGCTGGAACGCTCCGACCTGGTGCTGCACAGCGAGCTGGAGCTCTACACGGCCGTGGAGGGCTGGCTGAGCCGCCGGCAGCCCGAGGGGCCCGTGGCCGCACGGGTGCTGCGGGCCATCCGCTACCCCATGATCGCGCCCAGCCAGCTGTTCCGGCTGCAGGCGCAGTCGGCGGTGCTGGCGCGGCACTACGGCGCGGTGCAGGACCTGCTCTTCCAGGCGTTCCAGTTCCACGCCGCCTCCCCGCTCCACTTCGCCAAGTATTTCGACGTCAACTGCAGCATGTTCCTGCCCCGCAACTACCTCGCGCCCAGCTGGGGCTCCCAGTGGGTCATCAACAACCCGGCGCGGGACGACCGCAGCACCAGCTTCCAGACCCAGCTGGGTCCCAGCAGCCATGACGCCGGTAAGCGGGTGACCTGGAACGTGCTCTTCTCGCCACGCTGGCTGCCCGTCAGCTTGCGCCCCGTCTACTCGGACTCGGTTTCGGGGGCCGTCCAGCCGGTGCGCATCGAGGACGGCCGCCCCCGGCTCGTCATCACCCCGGCCATGAGCAGCCCTGACTTTGCCGGCGTCAGCTTCCAGAAGACGGTGCTGGTGGGCGTGCGGCAGCAGGGCCGCGTTTTGGTGAAGCACGCTTACAGCTTCCACCAGAGCTCGGACGAGGCGGCCGACTTCCTCGCCCATGCCGACCTGCAGAGACGCACCTCCGAGTACCTCATCGACAACTCCCTGCACCTCCACATCATCATCAAACCCGTCTACCACTCCCTCATCAAGGTGAAGAAGTAATGAGGCAGAGGCGGGTGCCACTGCCAGACTGTCCCCAACCCTACAGAGGGGCTCGCTCTTGGGTCTTCTCCTCGTAGGTAGATGAAGGTCCCCAAGCTGAGGGGTCCCAGGGCTGCTCTCTGCCACCCATCCCTCTCTGACTGTCCCCTTGCCACGTCCTGTCCCCACCGCTGTCCCTGGAGCTGGGGATGGAGGGCACCGGGAGCCCCCCAGCCCCATGCAAATGATGCAGGAGGTGAAATGTGCGGCCCCAGGCACATCCTGGGCTTCCAGGCTCCAATGGGTGAGAGGATGGGGACAGCCCATCCCTCCTGTGATGCCACCCCTGTGGCAGCCGGGTCCCTCTGTGCCAGGCAGTGAAGCCGTGGTGCTGGGTCTGGCTGCCAGCACAGGTACCCAGGCCACAGCACCCCAGGGCTCAGCGCTGAGCTGGGTGCGTGCCCAGGCTGGGGTGGGTGCTCTGGCTGATAGAGGTTTGGGGGGCACTTACCCCGCTCACGGCCAGCAGCTTCCCCATCCCTGCCCGGGCACCCACCACCCCCTTCCAAATAAAAGCAGAAAAAGTGTGTGGGGTGTGTGGGGGCATTTTTGGGCGGTTCCCCATCCCCGGGAATGGGCAGAGACATGTTGGGCTGCGCACAGTGGACACCACTCCCCAGCTCAGCACCTTTCCTTTTAATGTAAGCCCTCGGAACGACAAACGCCCGACCAGATTCTCTGCACCCAGGTGGCCCCATTGGTGCCTGGTGGTGTTGGGTGGATGAGCGCCCAGAGATGTGTCCCTCCCTGGGGACCTGAGCCCCTGTCTGGGGTGAATTTGACATGGGGACCCCTTGTTGTGCCCCAGCAGTGTTGGCACCGAGGAGCTGTAGGGTCATGAGGTACAATGGGCAGCCCTTGGCACAGCGGATGCCACACGGTGCTGGGGCTGGCAGGATGGGTGCTCAGCCCACTGCTTTGGCACAGTGTCAGGCCCCTCTCTGGCAGGTGCTCGGCTCAGCACTGGTGACTCCATCCATCCTTGCCAAAGGCCCTGGCACGGCTTTGGGTGGGAAGGGACCTTTAAAGCTCATGTCGTCCAACCCCCCTGCAGGGAGCAGGGACATCTCCAACCAGAGCAGGTTGCTCAGAGCCCCGGCCAACCTCACCCGCAATGGCTCCAGGGATGGGGCAGTGACCACCTCTCTGGGCAACCTGCGCCAGGCTCTCACCACCCTCAGTGTCAAAAATTTCTCCTTCTCTCTAGTCTAAATCTCTCTCTTTTAGTTTAAAACCATCACCCCTTGTCCTGTCCCAACAGGCCCCACTAAAGTCTGTTCCCAGCTTTCTGACAGGCCCCTTGAAGCACTGAAAGGCCACCAGAAGGTCTCCCTGGAGCCTTCTCTTCTCCAGGCTGAACAAGCCCAACTCTTTCAGCCTGTTCTCCCAGCAGAGGGGTTCCACCCTCGCATCATTTCTGCGGCAATGGCACCCGTGCGACGGCCCCATCCCTCTGCTGACAGCTGTGCCGCGGGGTGAGCGCAAGCGGCGGCTCGTTAATAATTAACAGACGGGGTGAGCAGCTCGGCGATCCTGGCCGGGCCGTGTTTACCCAGCGCTGATAACCCCGGTCCAGGCACCGCGGGCGACTCTCGCGGGGGGAGCAGCAGATCTGGGGCACGGGGCTTTGCTCAGCATCGCTCCCCAGCTGGGAAGGGACACGGAGCTGCACGGGGACCCCGCCGCTGCCACCGGCTCTGCCCCGCTCCTCGGGCTGCCGTGGGCAGCAGCTGGCTTTGGTCCATGGCCTGACCCGAGGAGGGGAGATGAGGAGTGAGAGGATGCGACTTTCCCACCCTCTGCTGTGACAAAACAGGAACCGTCACATGGAGAACTCCTGTTTATTCACCCCAAAGAAAAATAACAATAATCAGGAGGGCAAAGGGCCAGGGAGCATCTGCGACAGCACAAGGGTTTCTCTGCGACCCACTGGTCCTGTCTCCTACGGCTCCTGTGGAGGGGCAGACGTGGGGTCAGGGAGATGTGTGGGACCCTCCACTGGCCACCCCAGTGGGGCTGAGACCCCCAGAGCTCTGCCCAGCTCAAGGCCAGTAGATTCATCGCCACGTGAGCCCCTGACCAGCAGCCCCAGCGAGGACAGGGAAGGGAACGCGAGGCTGGAGCGTGCTGACCTTGGCATCCTCCTCCTTGTCCTTGGGTGCCTGGCTCCCTTCCCCCTGCGCAGCCCCCTCCTCGCCTGCACGGTCTTTAACCTGAAAGGCAGAAGCCAGCCCCTGTCCCCAGCCCCACGACAGCAGGTCCCCGCCGCGGTTCGTCCCGTCCCCGGTACCTCGTCATGTCGGCGCTGGGTCTCTGCCCGCGTCCTCTCTGCTTCAATGACCTCGAAGAACTCCCTGCGGACACGGTCCAGCAGCTCCTTGGGAGTCTCCACCAGCTTCCCCTCCATCTCTGTCCCCTGTCCCTCCGACCTGGCGCGCTCCTTCAGCCGCATTTCCCGGTGCCGGGCCTCCAGGATCTTCTCCCGCTTTGTCTCCCGCTCGAACATCTAGAGCAGGGAGGGTGCTGAGGGGTGCAGGATGAGCAGGGGACCCCCGGGCACAGCGTGCCGGGTGCAGGGCTGGCTGGCAGGGTGTGCCAGTGATGTGCCAGCAGTGCCAAGGGCTTTGCCATGACCCAGCCCAGTGGCTCATGGCTCAAAGGCCACGTACGGCGGTGGCCAGGGTCTTCTCGTTCCTCTGGAGGGTGCAGAGCCCGGAGGAGATTTCCAGCAGGGTGACGGTGCCCAGCTTCGAGCCACAGCCGATGATGCAGCCGTTGTCCTGCAGACGCAGGCTGGAGAGGGGCTCATCGCAGACCTGGGGAGGGAGGACGGGTGGGTGGTCACACTTGGCCCTGACGTAATGCCTCACGGGGAACATCAGGCAGGATGAGCTGGCAGAGGCAAATCCACCTGGTTGCCAATAACAGGAGCCTACGTGTGAATTTTTGGGCACACCAGGCTCCAGGCGCAGCTCAGGGCTGAGGACACAGCTGCTGACTGATGGAGCTTAGCCTGAGCAGGATGGGACCCCATCTCCAGGATCTGTGAGTGGCAGATCTGCCCAGGACCCTGCTGCCAGCGCTGGCTGGGGGCAGCTCCACTCCCCACCCAGGGCGACGGACCCTGAGCCCCTGGACACCCAACCTTCAGGCTGAGGGAAGGGTCCTTCTGCTTGAAGAGGAAGTCCCAGATGTCCAGGGTCCCGTCTGATCTGGTGGTGAAGAAGACAGATGGCCTCACAGTGCTCCAGCAGCCGTCTGTCAGGTAGGAGAGGTGGTACCTGCCAGCAGACCCGACGTAGGGGGATCATAGAATGGTTTTGGTTGGAAGAGACCTTTAAGGCCATCAAGTCCAACCATTGCCCCAGAACTGCCAGGGCACCACTAACCCCTGGCCCTCAGCACCACTTGGCACTTGGAATAAGAGATCTCGCCNCCCCTCCAGGGATGGGGACTCCACCACTGCCCTGCCCAGCCTGGCACAGCCCTTCACAGCCCTTCCCACCAAGAAATTCTTCCTCATGGCCAACCTCAGCCTCCCCTGGTGCAACTTGAGGCCGTTTCCTCTTGTCCTGGCACTTGGAACAAGAGATCTCACCCCTCTACCTGGCTCCAACCTTCTTTCAGGGAGTTGTGCAGAGCCAGAAGGTCTCCCCTGAGCCTCCTTTTCTCCAGACTCAACACCCCCAGGTCCCTCAGCTGCTCCTCACCACACTCCTGCTCTAGACCCTTCCCCAGCTTCCTTGCCCTTCTCTGGACATGTTCCAGCCCCTCAAGGTCCTTCTTGGAGTGAGTGGCTCAAAACTGACCCCAGGATTCAAGGCCTCCTTCCCTCTGGCCCATGGCTGCTGCCTGACCTTGGCCATGCTGGACCTGCTGTGCCTTGGTGACCGTCCCACCACGTCCTGCCTGACTGGAGCAGATCAGACCCTGCTGGTCACCTGCCTCAAACACACTCTTCCACAAAAAAGAATAAATTTTGCAGGGCAAACACACACAGACACCTACTTGGTCCCCATAATTGAAGATTCCTTGGTCTCCTCTGACCAGATCCGAGCTGTCCAGTCACCGACAGTCAGGAAGACTTTGGTGTAGAAGGGGTTCCTGGCCAACGCGTAGACAGGTCCATGGTGGCCACTGTAGGTGCTGGTGATTTTTTCAGGAGGTGTCTTGGCCTTGCGGTTGCAGGCGATGACGATGCCCTGCTCTGTGCCCACCATGAACTTGGTGGGCTGAGGGTGGGAGGAGGAGAGGGCAGCCATCAGCAGGCTGAGGACACCACAGCGTGGGGGGCAGTGGGGCACAAAGGGCTTTGTTGTCTGAGCAGGGGGAGAACAAAGTCCTGGGACCCACCACGATCTGGGGGATTGAGAGACCTCAATGCTAGCAAGACTCAGCGTTTTGGGAGAACATCAACTCCTGATGGGTGAGAACAGGCTGCAAGCTGCAGCTCGGTGCTCTGGGTCACTCTGGGCATGGGATGCTTGTACCCGCAGGGTGACCGGGCACTGCTCGGTGCGGCTTGGCTCACCCTCCTGTCCAGCTGATGGTACTGGTTGGAGGCTCACCATGGTGGGCTCGAACTCCAGCGAGACGGCACCTAGGGCGTTCTCCAGGAGCCCTTTCCGGGTGATATCCAAAACCAGTGTTTCAGTGGGCTTGGACAGCTTGCGGATGTCCCACCACAGGACCTGCACAGCGACAAGCAACGGAAAGGGGCTGGAGGAGCTGCTCCCAGCTCAGCTGCGGGTGCTGGGGATCTGGGTGTCCTGGAGCCAGCTCGTGGTGCCTCTTCTGGCTCTGGGAGGGTCCCCGTGTGAGCGCCTGGCAACCTCCCCTGCCCTTTACCTGCCCGTCAGTGGAGGCTGAGAAGCACTCGGTGCCCGTCTTGGACTGCAACCAGATGGCTCCATAAACGGGGTCCCTGTGGCTGACCTCCACGGTGGACACCTCCACAGGCAGGCCCCCTTTCCGGGTGTCCCAGTAAGCTGGGAAGGAAAAGGACCAGTCAAGATCTGCACCAGCTCCTTCACTTGCCACCATGTTTCCTAAGGAGATGTTGCTTTGCTGCCCCCAGAACGGGGAGCAAACCTCCTCAGGTGCTCCCCCTGCACTTCCCAGCCCCAGAATCATGGAATCAGAATTGTTTTGGTTGGAAGAAACTTTTAAGATCTTCAAGTCCAATTGTTCCCCCAGCACTGCCAGGTCACCACTAACCCATGTCCCTCAGCAGCACATCTCCATGGCTTGGAAACCCCTCCAGGGATGGGGACTCCACCACTGCCCTGCCCAGCCTGGCACAGCCCTTCCCACCAAGAAATTGTTCCTCGTGGCCAACCTCAACCTCCCCTGGGGCAACTTGAGACCATCTCCTCTTGTCCTGGCACTTGTTCCTTGGGAGAAGAGCCCAACCCCACCTGGCTCCAACCTCCTTTCAGGGAGTTGTGGAGAGCCAGAAGGTCTCTCCTGAGCCTCCTTCTCTCCAGGCTCAACACCCCCAGCTCCCTCAGCCGCTCCTCACCACACTCCTGCTCTAGACCCTTCCCCAGCTTTGTTGCCCTTCTCTGGACACGCTCCAGCCCCTCAAGGTCCTTCTTGGAGTGAGGGGCCAAAAACTGACCCCAGCTCTCGCTGCAGCTGCAGCTGCCTGAGTACCCGGGTGCCTGCCAAGGGCTCCCCGACACCGTGTCCCCCACTCCCTGGGGACCTGTTTGGGTGAGCACAATCCTGTCCTCCACACACCAAGCCCCAGGGCTTCAGGCCATGCTGGGGCTCTTCCAGCAGCAGCACTAACGACTTTACATCCTCTGTGAGCGTGGCAGGGCTGGAGCCAGGCTCTTGCTGAATCGAAATGAAGCCTCCTTAGCACGGCCTCACACCTTCCGCACGCTCCTTACCCATCTGCCCGTTGTAGCACCCTCCCAGCAGGACGTGCGAGTCTTTGCGGCTGTATTCCAGGCTCACAAGAGGGGACGACGGCTTGAGAACTAACTCTGGTTTGTTGGAGTTTTCTGCCAAGAAGGGACGAGTAAAGAGCAGAACATAAAGGTGGCCTGGGGGGGTGAGTCTCCCCGCCTCGAATCCAGCCTCCCGGTACCGCACTCCCCTCCCTGCCACACCAGCACCGCGCTGGAGGAGCTGGCTGTGTCACCCGGTGCCAGGGAAGGGGGCTGACCTGTCCCCACCTGCCAGCCTGAGGACCATCCCCAACCCCTGGTGTCCTGACCCCTTTTCTTTGTGTTTTTCACTCCAAAACCCAATAGGTCTTTGCCAGAACAGGGCATTTCTCAGCCCGGTCCACAGGTGGACCACAAAGAGACAAGAACCACGGAAGAGGAGCGTGGCTCCGCTGCCCGTTGTGGTCACCGGCGCTTTAGCTCATGAAGTCATGTAGTGGGATTTGAGCAGTGATTTTCCACCCCTTGGCCAGCTTTCAGGTCCCATCTCTTCCCTTCTCTGCATTGATCTGTGGGCGAAGCAGAAACCGAGCCTCCGTTCCCCCCCCTCCGGAGCCCTGAGAGGCTTCATTACACTCTTTGAAGACACAAAGTGCTTCCGCAGCGCAGTGTTACTGCCTGCTGCCTCTTCCCCTCACCAAGATCCCAGATGTACGAGTCAAAGCTCATGTCTTTCATGCTCTGCTGGAACTCCAGGCTGGAATAAGCCACCGCCAGCTTCTTGCATGTGTCGGGGTGCCAGGAGAGATGCGTGGCCGTCCTCTTGGTTACGTTTGGATCCCTTTTTGATAACAGGACATCAAAGAAAGATGTTAGCTTGCTAACAGCTCGTTCCCGCCCTGGGATGACTGTCTCCCAACGGAAGCTGTGGGAATCGCAATTAAAACAAGCTGCAGCCCCCGAGCATCGAGTGCAGGAAACGGTTCTCCTGGGGGTTGGGCAGGGGGAGAAGACTTGATGATTTAATAAAGTCTTTCCAGTTATACGTTTCTAAGAACCCCATCATGTTACCGGATTTGCCTTCCAGAAATGAATTCTAAGAGATGACCTAACAGCCCCTGACATTTGAAAATCATCCTTGAGGCACCAAAAACAAACAAAAAAATCCCATCTAAAGCACTGTTAGAAGATGCTCAGAGCTGTGTCTGCCCCTGGACCACGGCACCAACCTCCAAAGTGAGAGGTGGAGGGCAGGGAGGAGAAGAACAGAGGAGTTACAGAGCATGTGGGTTCAATAGGAGTAGGAGAGACCTTCCCTCCATAAACTGCTCCTGCACTGCCCGAAAGCTGCTGGGGTTTCCAGCTCCTTTGTCGCCAGAGGCTGTTCAATACACAGGGACCCGCTGTGGAGCTGGAGAGCCCGGCTGGTTGTGCTACCTGATGACATTGATGGTTTTTGCAGAGGGGGGCTCGTCATCTTCCGCCTCCTCTAGCTCCTCCTCTTCAAAGTACTCCTCGTAGATGTCGATGGCATTGTTCTGCTTGACGCAGTGCTCCATCAGCTGCAGGGAGAGCACGGGCAGGGGCTGCCTCAGGGGAGCTACTGAGGCAAGGGAATGGGCAGTGGGTGGGCAGGGGGAGCGAGAAGTGAAGAGGGGAAACGGGCAGGGCCTTACGGTGCCGAGGTGCATGATGGTGTTGATGTAGTTTTCGTCTTTCTCCACTTTCTTCCTGTAGCGGATAGTTTGTTCCATCTCCTGCGGGTTGATGTCCTTGGGCCAGCCACCCTCTACGTGGTTGATGCCGCGGGATTCAACTTCCACGCGTTCAGTGTTGACCTGGTGGGGTGGAATGGTGAAAGCCTACTGGAGAGAGCCCAGTGAAGGGTTATGGAGATGCTGAGGGACCTGGAGCATCTCTGCACCCAGGAAAGGCTGAGAGCCCTGGGGCTGCTGAGCTGCAGAAGAGAAGCCTCAGAGGGGATCTGATCAATGCTGAGCAAGAGCTAAAGGGCCCATGGTGGGCAAGAGGACGGGGCCAGACTCTTGTCAGTGGTGCCCAGCACCAGGACAAGGGGCAACGGGCACCAACTGGAACCCAGGAGGTTCCATGGGAGCAGGAGGAGAAACTTGTTTGGTGTGAGGGTGTGGGAGCCTGGCCCAGGCTGCCCAGAGAGGTTGTGGAGTCTCCTTCTGTGGAGAGCTTCCAAAGGCGCCTGGACACGATCCTGGGCCCCCTGCTCTGGGTGAGCTGCTGGAGCAGGGGGTTGGATGGGATGATCTCCAGAGGTCCCTCCAGCCCCACCATGCTGGGATCCTGGGATTTTGTGAAAGCCGAAAAGTTTCAAACCACTCTTTTCATGGTGCTGTCTGGGGGGCCCCTCAGCCCTCACCTCATGCTCCGACATGTCGCTGGTGTGCTGGACGTAGCTGTCCACGGGGTTCCTGAGGACGAAGGCGCTGGCCAGGCTGGGGTCCGGGGGGATGTCCACGTTCACCTTGGCCGGCCGGTCGGAGAAGCTGCAGGGCCGGCCGAACTCGCTGCGCTTCCGCGTGTACACGTACATGATCTCCATGGCTGCCCTGCCGGGGGACCTGGGACGGATGGGGGGAAGCTCGGGGACCCCCTGGCCCCGCTGCCGGTGTCCGGCCGCGGCCTGCGCTCACCGGGAGCCACCGGCGGGGCCGCGTCTGCCGTTGCCTGGCAACGCCGCCGGGGGAATCACGTGACGCCCCCCGCCATGTTGGGGAGGGCGAAAAATGGCGAAAAGGGCAGAATGCCCTCAAATGTTAAAATAGTTACGAACAAGCCACAGTAATTAAGAGCGGCACCTAAAGACAGTAAAATTTCCGTCAGCTTTTGTAGCTGATGCCTCGTTCTGGCTTTAAACCAGAGAGATTTGGACAAAGATCAAAACGGCGACATAACCCGTGGTGATTTTAATACGAGAACTCACGCCTCTAGGAGAATTTGAATGCAAATGTAGGACCGCGTTAGTACAATCAACTAGGTATAGCCTAATGAATGAGGCAGCGGATGGAGCCTGTCTGCAAAGATTGACGTGACGTAAAAATCACGTAACCCGTCACACCGAGTTTCTCCGTTATTTGTGCTGTGCAGAAACCGCTGCTGTTGGAGCTCACGGGGCTGCGTTTGCCATTTATCTGTTCCTGCAGAATCGAAATAAAACAAGTATCTCAACTCGGTGTCGATTGGCTTTGCACAGCAGGGAGCGGACTCTTTCCTGGGGAGGGGACAACTCCAATGTCACCTACACCGATGTTGGTGCCGTGTCACCCAAACCCCGCGCTCCAGCTCGCTCCGACACGAGACCAGCAGGGAAATGACCATGAGATGCAGCTCTCGACACCCATCCCATGTCACTCACCCTAACTTCACACCAAGGAGATGCATCCACACACACTACACCTCCAAAACCCGTATCCCTCTCCTGATCCCCAGCACGGACACACCTGAAATGGCTCCAGCCACCCCCGCTGCTGCCGGAGCCCAAACCAGTCCAAGCTGCAGCCACGGGATTTAAGCCCAATTAAAAAATCGCGTTGACTGCAAAGAAATGCTGGGACTGGTGCCTGTAGTGCTGGCCATAGCATTGCCTTGGTTGGAAGAGACCTTCAAGCTTGAGTCCAACAGTTCCCCCAGCACTGCCAGGGCACCACTAACCCATGTCCCTCAGCACCACATCTCCATGGCTTGGAAACCCCTCCAGGGATGGGGACTCCACCACTGCCCTGCCCAGCCTGGCACAGCCCTTCACAGCCCTTGCCATGAAGACATTGCTCCTCGTGTCCAACCTAAACCTCTCACAATGAGTCCTGGCCTGGCAGAGCCGGGATGGGCAGAACCAACCTGAGCAGGATCAGCCCCGAAAAAACCCGCAGGGAGGAGATAAGTTTAGTACAAGTGTTTATTGTCTTTTCCCCAGGAGGGCACATACAAATCAGGCCGGACTCCAGCTCCTAGCTGGAGTCCTAATGAGGTTAGTTCACATGCGCTTAAAAACAGCTTCTTCTACCAGTACCGTTACATCGAAACATTAAAAGCCAAAAAAAAAAAAAAATTAATAAAAAACCCCTGGAAGTTTCCAACAGCAATTAACGCTAGTCACACGTACCACGGACAGACGGCGTTAGGGGACCGACGGGTATGTACAAGTTATCTTTAAAAGACACAGTGAGTCACTGCTATCAAGTAAGAGCCCGAGGGGGGCCAGCCTGGCCACCCCGGGGGGCTACCTGGCTGCGGTGCTGTTAGCCCAAGCAGGGAGGGAGGGAGGGAGGGATGACCACCAGCAGCAGCACAGGAACCGGCTGCTAATTGCCATCAGACAGGGAAAGCCTTTGCCCACCCACGGCGTGGGGAAAGAGCCCTGTAGCCAACCCAGCCCCGGCGAAGCCATCGCTGCGGTGCCAAACGTGGTTCCAAGAACTGAGCTCACGCTGCACAGGGGGGAAGAAGGACCAGGAGGGTGAGTGGGAAGGAGAACACCCATTGCCCCGTCTGCAGTCTTTGAGCTGGGAGCCTGGGTCCATCTCCAGTTTGGTGGGATGGAGCAGGGACTCTCCCTGCCCACGGCAAGCGAGGGGCTGCTGTGAGGAGGGGGTCTTTGCTCGCATCCTGCCAGGGCAGCCCGTGCTGAAATGGGCCACAAAGGACCCAGTTCAGCTCACGCTGGTTCCTCCTGACTCCTCGGTCCCCAGAACTGCTCCACCTGAAGTTCTGGCAATGCTGGGCAAGCCAGTGAGGGTGGCAGGACCATGCCCTCTGCTCCTGGGACAGCGTCCTGCCCCAGAGATGCCCAAGCAGTCCCTGGCCCTCTCCCAGGATTTGTGGTTACCCCAGGGCTGTCCTGCAGAAGGAGGGGAACCTGCCCCAGCCCTTGCTGCTGGCCCACTCACCCTGGAGAACTGAATCGCCAGAAAAAGAGCCTACAAACCAGCCCCAAACCTGCTGCCAACACGCACTGCAGTAAAACCACACTGGGACAGAGGCGGCGAGCCGAACCACACTGCCCTGCACAAAAACCCAGGAACAAGGCAAAGGGAAAAAAACAACGAGGGCAAAACATCCCTAATTCTACAGCCTCTGCAGCCAGGGCCAGGGTGGGACAACGAGGGAGAGGCACGGGGAGCCGGCTCTGCCCGTGCACCGCGGGAGCGTGGCAGAAGGCAGCAGTCGGTGTCACCGCCGGGGGGTGGCAAAGCCACCCACGGGTGCCAAAAAGGGTCTGGGATCACTAGTGGTTGGTACTGCATTGCTACGGGAATGAGGGAGCCGCTGCTGGGACCCCTCCCCAAGGAGCTGGGGGCAGCCCGTGGTCCCAGGCTTTGTGCCTCAGTAAGAGGGAGCTGGAGAAAACTCCCTTCCGTGGCGTAAAACATCCCCAGACTGGTGCAGACGGTGAGGGAAAGAAGTTGCCGCAGGGCTGTGAAGCATCCCTGGATCTTCCCGGCGCACCAGGAGCCCGGCCGCGGCAATGCCCCAGAGCCGCAGTCAGCCGTAGGGCAGGAAGACTTGAGACCAAGGAGAAGCTGCCGAGGAGGAGAAGAGGGGGCATGGGGCTGCCCACAGCCGAGGCTCATCCTCCGGCCGCTGCCACCGCGCTCCCCACTGTGTGTTTTCCAGGTGTCTTTGGTTTCGGGTACGGAAACGCCGGCGGCATTTTCTCCTCCTGCGAGCTGCCTGGGGCGAGCGCGTTAGGCCGGGAACTCGGTGCCGTGATGCCTGACGTGCTCATCGGTGACGGCCAGGTAGGTGGCTCGCATGCTCGGGGAGTACTGCAGGGAGAGGAGACGGGGGTCAGCGCACCCCCAGACCCACGGCGTGCTCCCCACCAAGCCCCTGCCAGCCACGGCCGACCCGACCCCTGCACTGCCACGGACCCCGGGGATGGAGAGGGAAGATTGCTGCCCCAATTAATCTGCCAGGTTGTCATGGGTGAGGGGGCCAGACCCTAGTCACAGACTCTTCAAGTGCTGGGAGAGGAGAACCCCC
>VZZY01009587.1:32442-58075 GCA_013400335.1 Eurystomus gularis | reverse complement strand
ACAGGGGAACTGCCCCCCAACACCCCCAGCTACAGGGGAACTGCCCCCCAACACCCCCTGCTACAGGGGAGCTGCTCCTCCTCCTCCCTGCTATAGAGGCACCTTCCCCCATCCCACCCAGTCTCCTCCCTCTACAAGCACCCCGCCACCCCCTTGCTATGGGGGCACCACACTCCATCATCCCCCTTCTCTAGGGCCCCCATGCCCAGTCCCCACCTTCCTACAGAACCGCACCACCACCTCCTTCCCGCAGAGGAACCGCTCCCTGCTGCAGGGACACCACGTCCCGTCCCCTCCCTGCTGCAGGGACCCCTCCCGGCTGAGCCCCTTCCCCCCCAAGAGGAACAGGGGCTGGTTTGTTCCAGCGCTGCTGGGAAATGATGAAGGTGACACCAAGGAAGAGTTAAACGTTTATTTATTGTCCCAAATGCGGTGCAACAGCTCATTTCAGCTCCTTCACGGCCAGACCTGGGTGGAGAAGAGACAAGGGTTGGGGAAGGGGCCTGGCAATGCCCTGCCCTACACCCCCACTGCGGGGGGGACACGGAGGGCACTGGGGGTACCTGGGGGCAGGGACTGCTTCAGCTTCTCAGCCTTCTCCTTGTCCGTGATCACCAGCGTGTACAGGTACCGGCTGCAGCGCACCTTGAACTTCACATTGTCCTTGTTCTTCTTGATCTTGACCGCTGAGGAGGGAGAATGAGGTCAGCGGTGACCCTTCCCCCCAGCTCCTCCCTTCCCAGCCCAGCCATGGGGGGACAACAGCCCTGCCTGGCCCACTCACTAAAAAAACCCCCAAATTTAAGGGTTTTTACTTAATCAGTAGCAGCTACTGCCAGGCCAGAGGGTTCCAGCCACTGCGCTGTGGGGTTCTCAAAGCCAACAGCTTCATTTTGGGGCCGTTTTGCTTCACAGCAGTGGTTTACAGGGAGAAATGTGAAAAAAAGTCATTGCATCGCAAGTTTTCTAACCCAAGTCTAACCCATACCGTCATCTGCACCCAAGCAGCAGCACTGGAGCTCCCAACATTTCCCGTGCCCCTTATGCCCCCCACAGGGCCATTTTCAGCCTGTCAGAAAGATGAGGACGGGCTTTGGAGCAGGGCCTGCTGCAAAGTGACAACTGGTGATGGGTTTAAACTACAAGAGAGAAATTTAGATTTGAGAGAGAGAAGGAAGAAATGTTTGATGCTGAGGGTGGTGAGAGCCTGGCGCAGGCTGCCCAGAGAGGTGGTGGCTGCCCCATCCCTGGCACCATTGCAGGTGAGGTTGGCCGGGGCTCTGAGCAACCTGCTCTGGTTGGAGATGTCCCTGCTCCCTGCAGGGGAGTTGGATGAGATGAGCGCAAAGGGACTGCTCTGACACAGGGTGATCTCTGCAAACAGCCTCCAGCGTGCTGTGGCCAGGGCTTGGGACCTCTGGGAAGAGCAGCCAAAGAAATGTGGCTAAGTGGGATGCCACTCCCCATCCTTCACAGCGTTTTTTTCCACGGGTGAGACCTCAGTCACCACCAAGACTTAAATGTTACCAAAGTGCTCCCTGCACACGTCCCTCAGTGATCCCTCAGGCTCACCGGGGACATGCTGCCCAGCCCTGCTCGGTTGGCAGCGCAGCTCCTGTGCCTGAGCACCCATCCGCACTGTGCCCCCTCCGAGGCACAGGCAGCAGCCCCCTCGCACTCACACTTTGCGTCCTTCCTCCTGGCTGTCAGTAGAAAGTCTTTGATCTCCTCAATCTTGCGAGGCTGAAAAGGAACATGAGGAGTCAGTGTACAGACAGCAGTTGAAAGGTCCCGGCCTGGCTGCTGCCAGCACCCCGGGGGAGCTGGGAGCCACTACACCTCCAGCCAAGCCCCTTCCCCAGTAGCCGAGGGGTCTCCTTCCTGCAACCAGGTCAGGGAGAGCCGCTCCTCTGAAAGCAGGACCCTGCCCAGGCCACAAGCCAACGACAGTCCTGCCACCCCCCTCACCTCAGGGCGCTGACAGCACCCCCCGACCTGCCCGGGGCTGGGGACCCCCCACTCTCCCTCACAGCCGGGGTAGGACCCTCCCCACCCCGCCGGGCCCACAGGACAGCCCCCCACTGCGGGGCACGCCGCTCGCCCTCCCCGGCCCCCTCCTCACCATGGTTCCAGGTCAGGCTCAAAAGCGCTCCAACCTACGGCAGAAACAACCCAAGATGGCGTCAGCGCAATCCCCCCGCCCCAAAACGGCCGCCCATCATCAGCCTCCCCCGCGCTCGCCCCGCGCTCACCGCCCGCCATCGGGTCCCCCCGCGTCCCCTCTCCTCCCTCCGCCCACCCCGGGGCCGCCCAGCCCCGTACGGCGGCGGATGGCGGCGGATCCCGCAGTGCCCCCTCCCACCATAGCCCGGTACTCACAACGGCTGCCGCTGCGCAGAGACCGGAAGTGAGCGGACACTTCCGCATCCAGCGCTTAAGCCCCGCCCCCGAGAGTGCCGCTACGGCTCGGGCAGAGGGTCAAAAAGGACAAGGCCGCGACCGCTCGGGTGGGGCTGTAATAGAGCAGCTTTGCCACAAGAGAGAGCTTCAGCCACGCTTAAAAATCTCCACAACCACCCCAAAACCTTGCGAGAATGCTTGGGGGTGGGTGGCGGGGGGAGAGAGACCCCTGTCCTGCCTCTGACCCTGCGCCTCTCGCTCTGTCCCCATGGTGCTGAGCCCTGCGTGGGGCAGGGTCGGTGTCTGGGGATGCTGGGGGGCTTGCCTGGGGTCAGTGGGGTCATCGGGTGCTTTTAGGGGGTTGCCCACCCCTTGCTGGCTCCAGGGACCTACCACCCTGTGTCGGCCGTGAGCGCTGGAGCGCTGGTTCGTGCCAGGGACCCCCCACCCATGCAGGGACCCCCTACTTGGGTCATCGTCTGGATGGGCAGGACCCCCTGGGTGAGGGGACAGCTTGTCTGGGTCTGGCATTCCGGGTGTGGAGAAAGGGAATTGATGGAGATGGTGGCTCCTTGTGGGTGATGTGACACCCTGGTGTGGTACCCTGGTGTGACGTCCTGGTGTGGCATCCTGACTCAGCACCCAGGGGATGTCCATCGCAGCTGTCTCACAAAGCAAACCTGTTCCCCAGACCATGCCCCGATGCCATGTGTCCCCCACCCATGTCCCTGCGCAGGGTGAACCCCTGTGGGCACCCACTCTGGGATGGCCCAAGCTGGCGGTGGGTGCCAGAGCTGCTGAAGATTAATCACCTGCTGGTTCCTGATCTTGCAGCTGTGGTGGTTTTGGAGATGGATAATTAATTGCCTTCTGCTTTTAATTACTGCTGGTGGCAGGATGCTGTTGGCAGTGTTTGTGTGCCCGTGGTGGGATTGAAGGGTTGTGGGGCCGTGTCTCGTGTCAGCATCGTGTCACGGCGTGTCCCAGCTTGTCCCGAAGACTCAGCACTCCTGGGATGCGAGTCCACGGGAACCAGCAGTTCCCCAGAATGATGGAATTATGTTTTGTGGAAGAGGAAGGAGGAAGGACAGCAGCAGGTGACAATGGGGAAGGGACAGCTCTGGCCGAGTCCTGCACCAGGGCTTGCCCCTCTCCCACCCACTGCTCCTGGACAAAGGGACCTCAGAGTGTCCCACTGTGATGGGAGAGGGGATTTTGCAGGGGTGCAGCTCCTCGAGTCTGGCAGTGTGCCTGTCACTGGTCCTGTGTGCCCACCCGTGCCCATTACTTGTCCCTGTCACCCTGTGCCCACCACCTCTTGCCCATCGCCCTGTGCCTGTCACCCCATGCCCACTGCCTGTCCCCGTTGCCCTGTCCCCATCGCCCTGTGCCCACCTCCACACGCCCATCTCCCTGTCACCTTCTCCCTGTCCCTATCACCTTGTCCCCATCATCCTGTGCCCATTGTCCCCTGCCCACAACCTGGTCCCCATCACCCTGCACCCCGACACCACTCCCACCCAGTGGCAGTCCCACCCATCACTCCCAGTATCCCACTAACACTGGTTACTGGACGAAGCCCACAGCCAGGCGGGGGCTTTGGGGCTCCCACCGAGGAGAGGCTTTTTGGGCGGGATGGTTCTCCCATGAGTTTTTTAATTGTTTGATTTACTTATCTCATCTCTGATGGGCTGATCTACTCCGCTGCCTTTTAATTGCCTCAAAAGTTGAGCAGTTTTTCATGTTTTAAGGAGTGCTGAATTGTATAATTAAACCACTAACAGCGTAAATCAGCAGTGCAGAAGAAAGACAGCAGAGAATTAAACAAGCTTCTTGGCATGATAATAAAACCAAACCGGCAGGAAAAGTGCCCATTATGGCACTGGCGTTGAATACTGATGCTCGGCCGAGGGGAGCGAGGCACCGTCCGGCCCCGGCGAGGGGCTGCACGCCCTAGCCGCCCCCAAAATCACCGGGTTTTGGCCCAAAGAGCAGCGTGGCCTCGCCATCGGAGCCTGGGAGGGGGGATACGGGTCAGGCAGTGGCCGTCCCCCCATCCCTGCGCCCCGCGAGTAGCGTTGCTCCCGCTCCTCCCTGGGAATGGATTCACTTTTACTTTATTAATATTATTTAAAAGCCGAGTGGGTGTATAAATCAACAAAAATAATTCATGAGAGTCATTAGCTCCTCAAAGATGGGATCTTTTTACGACTGGCTTTAAATTAAAAAAAGAAAAAAAAAAAGAAAACCAACCAACCCCAAACCCCACCACATTCTGAAACTGCAGCTTTTAAAACACATCAAATACATTTCCTCCCTGCCTCCCACCGGCCCGGCTCCGCTGCCTAATGAAATTCAATTAGCATCCTTAATTCACCCACTGACTACTGGGTTTATATTAAAAAATCTCTCCAGCTCTGCTTGGGAAGCTCCGTGCCAGGGCTGCGGTTGGGTTTAACCCCATGGTTTGGGGGCACCATGAGCTTCCCCCATCTTCATGCGGGGTTTGGTGAGCAGCTCCTCATCGTCTCCTCATCCTCCTCCGCCAGCAGATCTGACAAGGTGGATATCGATGGGGGAAACTCAGGATGCTGGGTCTGGTCCCCAGCACCTTGCTGACACCCAATGCGCCCCATCTCCCCCTCCCCAAACGCAGCCCTCGCCGGGACCCCCGCGGCAAAGCGATGTCCCCCCGTGCCCTTGGGGACAGCGGGGACCCCCCGGCAGCTCTGGCAGGAGTTTCTGTGCGGCAGCGGTGTGTTGGCAGCTGGGGAGATGCGTGTGTTGCCCGGCGATTAGATGGTATCGGCTTATCAGCCGCAGCAGTACCGGGGGCTGCGGGAAGGGGGGTAACACCGAGAAATTAAAAGAAAAAAAAAAGGAAGAAAAAGCCAATGTGATTTTTCCCTCTCCTCTCAAAGGTCTGGTTCAAAGTTAGACAGATAATCTACCACGGGCTCCATCCCTCAGCTCCGCTTGCCTTGACCTTGGGGACCTCCGGCTGGCAGCCCCAGCCCTGCTCACTCCTGGGGAGCCGGCCAGCTCGCTTGGCACGCTTGCCCAAGAGCCGGACGAGCCAGAAGGGCTGGGAACAGGAGGGAGCTCGGTCAGAGCGGTGTTTACACACACAAGGGCAGCCTTGTTTTTATTATGCATAATTACACTGCCCTTAACGGAGTCACAAGCCATTTTTCTTGGCGGAGGGAGAGAGCGGCCGTGCGGGAAGAGGAACCGCAGCTCGTCTGTGTGTCAAGGCGAGCTCCAAGCTATGGCACTGGTCCTGACTGTGCCGGTGCTCGCTGCGGCCCCGGGGACAGCAGCGTTCGGTGCCCACCACCCAGAGCCCTGGGCCTGGCTCTGCACTGTTGGCATCTCCTCTGCTCCCCATCCTTGACACCCACCGGTGACAGGGAGTACCCTGTCCACCCAAAGCGCAGGTGGGTTCTTTCTCCTCTTGCCCTTCCCAAGGACACGACCATCCCTGGCTTGTAGACACCTTGTGACACCCCCAGATGTTTGTGCTCATCATCCTGCAGCCGCTGCCGATGTCCCTCCGACCCAGCAAGGACATGTAGGAGCCAGCCTGGAGGGAAACCCCAGCTTAGGGGTCTCACGGGGTGTTAGAGTGTGGGAGGCATTGCCTGTTCTGGGGGATGTGCTAGCTGCAAGCCATGAGACCTGTGGGACTCATGGAGGTTCATGGTCCCACCTCAGGGAGCTGCTGGTGGGAGCCCAGCTTCATGGCTGCACCCCGCGGCTGCTGAGCCCCAGTCCAGGCTGAGACCATGGCTGAGCCATGCACGGCTGGGAAGTCCATGGCTGGGACATGCAAGATGGAGCCATGCATAGTTGAGACGTGCATGGCTGAGATGTGCAAGGTGGAGCCATGTGTGGCTGAGATATGCATGGCTGAGACATGCAAGATGGAGCTGTGCATGGTTGAGATGTGCGTGGCTGGGACATGCAAGATGGAGCCGTGCATGGCTGAGATGCGCAAGCTCAACACATGCATGGCTGGGACGTGTCAGACGGAGCTGTGCCGGCAGCTCGAGTGCTGTGTGCCCGAGCGGTGCGCACCAGAGACACGCCTGCCCGAGCCGGGCACGTCGGTGCCCGACATGTGTGCTCCAGCCGTGCCCACCGAGCGTGTCCCCGAGCCGTGGTGCCGGTCCCGGCATGGAGGCACCGCACCAGTGTGGGCATCCGCCATCCAGCCCTTGTTGTATTCTGCCAAATCTCGGGTCCATCTTCATCGTGTTTGTGCAGGAAGGCGACGTGGCGGAGGTGGGGAACTGGCAGAGTTAACAGGAGACATGAAAGGACACGCTCACCCGGAGATTCCCCTATTCAGGGAACAAACTGCAGCAGAAATTGATTTTTTCCCCCTGTTTACTCGAGTTTCTCCCCCCTGGTGCAGATAAAAAAGGCCTTGGATGGCGATTACCTGCTCCGGAGTGTGAGTGCAATTTGAAGGATGCATTTATTACTAACAAACAGGGACAGAAAACTCTTTCCAATCACTCGGTATTTTCTTTCTTTTTTTTCCCCTTCACTCTCATTCTTTTTTCCTTGCTCGGTTTTTAAAGCGAAGGGCCCTGGCAGAGCCGATCAATTCACTCCTAATGGCAGCTCCCATGCCCTCGCATTCATCAGCCGGGCTCTTAAAGAGCAGCCGAAGCTTCAGGGACGACTTGGGGGGGAAAAAAAACCCAACCAAAACCCATTTGGAGGCGAGATCATATTTTCTCTGTCTCTTCTCCTTTTGTTCTTTATTTGCGGAGGACAAAGGCAGGCGCAGGCTCAAGGTGGGGAGCAGGCAGTGGAGGCAGATGAAATCCCAAGAAACAAAAGACCCTGTTTTCATGGAAATGCCCCAAAAAGGGGGGAGCAAATTTGGGGAGGGGGGGGACACGGGGCTAGGGAAAAAGCTGGGGCGGGGGTGTCATGTTCAGCAACAGCATCATGGTGTGGCCAAAGCAGGGAAAAGGAGAATAAACACGGCTGGAAGTTTTCCCGAAGGCATCAGGAGCCGTTTGAAGCTCTTGAATATATATATTTTTTAATTAGAGCTGGCCTGAGCTGGATCCTGCCCGGGTGGAGCTGCTGCACGGAGCCAGGATCAGCATCTGGCCCTGGAGCAGCTCCTGCTTCGCTGCTATCAGCAGTTTCGGGGGGCTGGGAGAGGCCGGAGTTGGGGGATGTTTAATGGGTTGCGGTGCTGCAGCAGAAAAGCCATTTAATACCCGGGTCCCCCATCGCCCGCTGTGCTCAGCATCCCTCCCCAGGAGGCAGGGGAGCAAAGCCAAGGGGGTAAAAAATCCAAGCGGTGTAGAACAGAAGGGGCAGGGGCTCCCCATCCGCAGCCCATGACACCCCCCTCACCAGCACCGCGTCTGCCCACCCCTGTCACGAATCGCTCCGGTCTCAGCAGGGCTCCGGGAGCCTGTGGCTGTGCAGGGCACGAGCGCGGTGCCTTGGCCATGGTGCCATCAGACCCGCTGCGGTGGCTGGGCCCAGCCAGAACCAGCTGAGCATCCCACCCGGCAGCATGAGCGACGCAGGCAGCAGCGGTGGGAGCAGAGCCTGGTGCAGGCAGCTCTGGGCTCCTGCCCACACATTACAGCCACCAAAATGCATCGAGAACCCGCCAGCCCCGAGGAGATGCCAGTGCTTGGCAAGGGCAATGTTGGCTCTGAGGGCTCTGGAGGTGCCGAGGGCTGCTCCCCTCCGGCCTCGCTCACCAGTGCCCGCGCCAGGACTGCAAGAAGTTGGTGATGTGGCTGGTGTTCCCGCTGCCAGGGTGCGATGGCACCCTGTGCCATTTATCCGGTGGAGTGGGCACCGCCGTGCTCTGTGGCATGGCACCAGGGTGCTGGCGCTGGCAGAGGAACCACGGCTGCTTCTCCAAAGGGGCTCTTCTGCAGTGCTGGGGAGATGTGCGGGGAGAAGGGAGAGAACTTCATCTTCTCTGCATTTCATTGCAGCATGCATTATTAGCCCAGCTCCCCCAGTGCCAACCTCACCCCTCCGGGGACCCTCTTGCAGCCCATCTCCCAGATTCCCCTCTGAAGTGGGGGAGATAAAGCGGAGCTGAGTCCCGGCACCCAGTCCCAGTGCTCCCCTGGGCATCAGCTGGAGAGGGTGTGGAGCAGGGTTTTGGGGCGCTGGTCTGTGCCCCGCAGGCTGAGATGCCCCACCACAGCAGTGGGCAACCCCCCTGCATGGGACAGAACATGGCCAGCTCCTTGGGGACCCCCTGGCAGCTGGAGACCTGTGCCATGGAGCCTGAGGCCTCATCCTGCTCAGTCCCCAAGCAGCGGGAGCTGCGGGTGATGCCCAGATGCCACCTCTTGCTTGTCCCTCTCTACCTGCAAAGGAGCTTTGCCCAGGGTAGGGGCACGGGGCAGCGTGTGAGGGGCTGCGTCGTGTCCCCATGTGTCACCTCCATTAGCCTGTGTCCCTGCGATGTCCCCTGCACCTGCCTTCACAGGGAGTCACTGTTAGTGACCCAGTGATGCAAACACCAGCCCGACACATCCAGGAGCAGAGAGCAGTGCAGGTGGGACCCATGGGTGCTGTGAGGAGCAAGGGTGCAATGGGCGAGCAGCCCCAGAGGGCTCCAACCGGGACCCCAGAGGGTGCTGGTGGCCACAGGATGCAGGCTGGGCAGGGAGGTGACACCAATGGGTGGCACGACTGGGGAGAGGGCAGAGCGGCCGCGGTGCCCCCCTGGCCCTCCGCCGCCCTGCGCAGCTCCAGCCGAATTGGGTGTCATCCTGCAGAGGAAGATTATGGTAATTTTTCTCCCCCCTTATGCATAATTTTCCGACTCGGCTGCAGCAGAGGCTGTGCGGAGAGGCTGGGTGATGGGAATGTCATCTGCGATTCGATTATCTCCTCCTGCCTGATGCCTTTTTTTTTTTTTCCTTGTGAAACCTTCATCAAAATATGTAGATCTAATTAGGACAATTACAGCGCGAGGACAGCTGAAACCCACCCAAAGCTGCACCGCAACCAGCCGCCACAGCTGAGCCACCAGCGAGGGCTTTTGGGGGTTTTTTGGGCTCTACATGGGGGGTGGATGGTCTTGGGGGGCCCCAGCCCCATGCGCTGGCCCAGGGCTCCTTGGTGGTGCTGCTCCTGCCAAGGTGATGCTGGCTTTGGCGTGCACGGCTCCAGAGGAAAGGAAGTGGCCTGAGATGTGTCACCAGTGGGCATGCCACCCGTGTCCCACCTCTGCTGGGCACCCAGAAGCTGCACATGCTGGTGACAGGCCTGTCCCCCACCTCGCTGGCTGTCACGAGCTGGAGGAGCCTCAGCACCTTGCCAACCTGACACGAGGGACAGCTGCCACTCCGTCTCCTGTCCCACCTTGTCCCCCATCCCCGGGGGTGCCCGTGGTGCCACTCACCGAGGAGGGGCCACCCGTGAGCCTGCAGCTCAGCGAGGCTCATTGGTATTCCATCCCCGCGCCATGGCAGCTGGCTGGATGGCAGCGGAGTGACAGCGGTGACAGGTAACGCCAACCACGGGGACGGCGGCAGCCGGTGGGTCGGCAGCCAGGGCACAGCTCCGCCTGCGCCCACAGCCGGGGTCCAGCTCCGTGTCCCCTCACTGGGACGTGCTACGGGAGGATGGGGGGAACCCCCAGGAGCTGATTGCTCCAGAGCCCTGCGCTCTGCAGTGGGATGCACCGATGCTCACCGTGGGATGCTCTGAACATGAAGTTGGGGTGCAGTGGGTGGCCATGGGGCTCCTCCATCACCATGTGGTTCCCCCCGGCCAACCCTGTGCCCACCTCCAACCACTCGCACCAACCAAGCAACAGAAAGGTCAAGCAGGGACGTGCTGGGACCTTGCCCCGGTCCCCGGGGGTGGTGGGCGAGGGGTGGCGGCCGGACAGAGCTGCCTGCGCGGGCAATTAAAGTAAGTGCAAATTGTCAGAGCCGGTGATTAACACGGCCTCCAAATCCGCATGAATATTAAAAGCCGACATTGCCCAGGCTCCCCGCACAATGAATTCTGTATGAATCTTAAGATAAATCGTTTGGATAACTTAGCGGCAGCTGTACTCCCTCGCCACCGACTGCCTCCAAAAATCATTTCACGTCAGAGGAGCCAGAGCAGAGAGCAGCCCAGTGCCGGGAATTGCTGTTTGGGGCTCGGCGGTGCTGGCATCAAGGCGGGGGAGTGCAGGGTGCCTGGGGGGTGAAGGCAAAGGCTCCTGGGCTCTGGCTTGCTCCCAGAAATTGGTGGCAAATCCTGTTCCTTCCCATGATTGCTGTCGTCTTTGGCTGAGGGACACTTGCTTCACCTCGGAGGGGGATTCTTTCTGGAGTGGTGGCATTTATCACGACCCTGTGATGGTTACATGCGGTCAGTGCACCCCCCAAAGCTCTCCTGATCCCCCTGAAGCTCTTCTGACACCGCGATCCCGTTAGAAGCACATCCCAATCCTTCAGCCCTGCCACGAGCAGCCTTGGGTGCAGAGATCCATCTTCCCGGTTCGGGGAGCGGCCCCGAGTGCCAGCCAGGATCGGTTCCCATTGGCATGCAGCTGCCGCGCCTGCCGCGTGCTCCCAGTCCCAACGCAGCGATGGAGCTGCCGCGGCATCCTCAGAGGCCTCGGGACCCTGATTGCATCCTTGCACTGCCATAAATCAGCCCCGAAGCTCTGGAGGCGTGAGGTGGGGAATGGCAATGGCACGGCAGGCAGGAGGCAGCCGGGCAGGGGACGAGCATCGCTGCACCGGGGGACAGGAGCTGCCCCTTCACCGGGGGCTCTCAGCAAAGGCTCTGTGCACCCATGTGCCCCCATCTCCTTCCATCCCTTTGCAGGGGCATCCCCAGCCCCTGTCCTCTGCTACCAGCTTGAGGAAAAGCATCCATCCCCTCCAAGATGTCCCTTGAAACCTGCAAATATCTCCTGGCTGACATTGCCCCGACCCTGGTGGGTTGCGTACCAGCAAAATCCAGGTTATAGAGGCACAGAGTGGTTTGGGTGGGAAGGGACCTTTCAAGGTCATCTTGTCCAACCCCCTGCAGGGAGCAGGGACATCTCCAACCAGAGCAGGTTGCTCAGAGCCCCGGCCAACCTCACCTGCAATGGTTCCAGGGATGGGGCAGTGACCACCTCTCTGGGCAACCTGCGCCAGGCTCTCACCACCCTCAGAGTCAAAATTTTCTTCCTTCTATCTGGTCTAATCCAGGTTATGAATTGTAAATCTGATGCAAACCGCCTCTGCCCGGGCATGGGGAGCCTACAACTCTGTGCATTCCTCCCCTGAGCCCTCATCTCATTCCACCCAGGTGCACCTTTGGGACCTGCGGTGATGGAGCTGGGACCTGCCCAGATGCTCCCTGCACCCCAGCTCCAGCTTTGGGCAGCCCCAAGGGGTTTCCCTTGGGAGGGATCCACTGCCTCCTCCTCCTCCTCCTCCTTGCAGAGCTGCGGCATGCCGGCATCCTGCCATGGCCCATCGGTGACCTGCCACGGCGGCGTGCTGGGAGCTGCGAACCTGACCCTGAGCTGCCAAAAGGCCGTCAGATAAATCAGCAAGTCAGGTGCAAATGGCAAAGGGAGATTAAAGCGGAGAGGAGCAGATTGAATCCAGGGCCATTAACAGATTAAATCATTACAGAGAATCAGATCAACGCACAAATAATATGAATAATAAACATGGCTCAGAGGCACCAGTTCGTGCTTCCAATTTGTTTCAACCAGGAGATGAGGGCTGGTGGCTGCCACCACCCACACGGCCTGAGGATAGCGATGGCAGCACCCGGCTCAGCTCCCAGCAGGGAGAAGCTCCAAGCGTGGAGACAGCAGCACCATGTGGGATGTCCTCACAGGTCATGAGCCTTCGGCGAGCCTGGCATCTCTCCCCAGCATGGCCCAGCCGCTTTGTTTGGGGTTCACCAGCATCCTGCTCATCCCATCAAGACCTGGCAGCCTCCATCGCACCAAGACCTGGCAGCCTCCATCGCACCAACAACCCCAGCTGGGACCCCCCAGCACAACCCTCTGGGGTTGTATCCCTGAGCCACAGCACCTCATTATTAATTGGGAGTTATAATTAGCATCAATGTTTTACATGGAAGGAACACACAGCCCTCAAAGGCAGCACTGTGACCCCATCACTCTGTACCGTGGCTGCTGGTCCTGCCTCTGTCCCAGCGAGGGTTTCTGGGCACCGTGGCCATGCCCCCCACGCTCCCTCCCCACCTCTCTCCGCGTTGCTCCCACTGGGCATCCCTGGGATGCGGGATCCCAGCCCAGCAGCGGGGCTGGCAGGGCAGGAGACACCTGCTTGCCTCCTGAGACTCTCTGCCAGCTCCGTGGCCCTTCCTCCTCCTCCTCCACATCTTCTTTCCAGTTGTATTTTCTCCTTCGCTGCCCTGGTTCCCCTCCAGAGAAGGGGAGCAGCCGCCGCGGCCCCGCTCTGCCAGCTCCCGCTCCGAGGGGCTCCCGGGGCTGCGTGAGGCAGTGAAGACGCAGCAATAAAAGGCTGCAAACAAAGGGAAAACATCTTTTCTTTCCAGCTTATTTTCATACCCTTCACTGAAAACCCCCAGGAGCTGGAGACAAAGCCCAGGCAGTGCCGCGCGGTTGTGGTGAGGGTTAACTCGCACCTCGCTGCCCTCGCGTCTCTTCTGCTGGAGAAGCCTTTCTTCCCTAAATTCCTGCTTGCCCAGGAAGGCAGGACAAAGTCTGAGCTGCTGCGACAACACCCGGGAACAAGTATTATTATGTGGTGTGACAATGTTTGATGAATTCATATGTGCCTGGGGGAAGGGACTAAGTAGGTGAATAAAGTGAGAATATTCTCTGTGACAATCAATAGCCCGTCAATTGAACTGTCTCTGCAGATGTGACATTTTGATTTTTCTTCTTTGGACGTACTAACTGGATTGATGTCCTCTTAAAGTGGGAACAGCAGGGAGAGAAGTGCCAGCAGCGGCTGGCGCAGCGTGGACACGGCTGCAGTGGGCAGGGGGGGCTGGGGTGGTGGAACTGGGGTGATGGGTTGGGGTGATGGAGCTGGAGTGATGGAGCCAGGGGAACAGGTTGGTGTGATGCCCCACAAGTGAAGGGGCCAAGGTGATGGGCTGGATGGGTTGGGATTATGGAGCTAGGGCAATGGACTTGGGGGATGATGGATTGGCATGATGGAGCCATTGCAATGGGTTGTGGTGATGCTTTGGGTTAATGGGTTGCAGTGATAGGGCCCAGGTGGTGGTTTGGATGGAGCCAGGGCAATGGCTTGGGGTGATGGAGATGGGGCTATGAGGCTGGGGAGGTGGGTTGAGGTGGTGGAGCTGATGCCATGGTACATGCAGGCAGGTCTGTGCCAGGGCAAGGAGATGCCTGGGCCCCATTCTGGAATTGTGGCTGGTGAAAGGGAAAGATAGAGCAGGGTGAGGTGGGTGCAGAGCAGGGGAAGCCCCACGTCTGGTACCTGCAGGGACAGGAGTTATCTGCAGGCACCTCCTGCACCCATCCTGTGACCGTCCTCCCCACAGGTCCCTCCATCCTCTGGCCTGGAACCTGGCACTTGATCCATCCGCTTTTCTCCCATCCACTGCCTCCTCACCCTCATTGCCCAGGTGCCACCACGGCACCCACCGGTCGCACCCTCCGTGTCTCTGGGATTCCCGTCACATCCCCCGGCCCCGGAGCTAATGACTCATCCCCAGCACGGCCATTTGTTTGTGCTGGTTTCAGACAGACTAATGTTTTTAATGGCACATAATCATTTTTCAGAAGTCGTTTGATGCTACTAATCATGGCTGTGATGTGCCACGACGGGACGTGTAATGACATGCTGAACAGGAAAAATGGCACTCGGATACTTGGTTCTTCCCGGTGTAATCTATATTTTACCACATCGTTCTGCCTAACGATACTTATAGCTGTTAATAAATGACTACTTAGGCACTTTCTTTTTTTTCTTCAGTGGGCAATAAAATAATTTTGGATTAAAATAGAGGAATGGGAAAGGGAAGCGGTGGCTCAAGCGTTTCCCCGGCCGCTGGAAGGGAGCGAGCGGCGCTGGGCCTCGTGTGGTGGCAAGTTGGTAGAAGACAGCTTTCCCCGCTCATAACGTTTTAGCCTCTTGGTTAAATTAACAAGTATTTAAAAACCAAAAGTTAAAATAAACCAGTTTTTAATGAAATTTTATTGCTGCAGTAAGAGGATCCTCCTGGCCTAGTGCCCAAAGTCTTCACGATGAATGAACGTGCAGTTCCTCATGCTCTGACTCATTTTATTGCTTAATTAAAGGGATGTTGGCAATTTTTTTTTTAAAGTATGCTTTTTCTTAAACACTTTTCCTTCCCTGAGCTGCTAAAAGCTGGTAATCACCGAAAGGGAATGAACTTGGAGCAACAAGCGTGCCCTTTGCACCACGAGCTCGCTTCCACAACTGCTTTGAAGCCTGCTAGATGCCACCACAGAGGGAAGAGCCCAGCTTCAAGTAGGGTCCAGCAGCTCTGAGCTGTGGAGGAAGCTCAGAGGAGGAGGAGTGTGGCCCCCTGGGACCCCTTCATGGGCCCAGGGGTGCAGGGCTGTGGGGTGCAGCACCCTGATATCCCCCTGGGACACCAGCTGCTGCAGAGCGAGCTCTGCTCCTTCTTCCCCATCAGCACCAAGTCACATGTCTCTGCCTGGACTTGTGAGGAAGAAGAATTGCTTTTGCTTACATTTTTAATCGCTGTGTAATTACCTGCCGGGCTCCTCAGGAGAATGCTAAACACCAGCACAGCCTCCTCGCCGGGCAGCCCGGTGCCTGCAGCCCTCCAGCACAGCTCAGGGGCATGGCAGGGACAACCCACCCGGCACCTCCCAGCAGCAGTGAGTTTCCAGGCGTAGCTCAGCTGATACCCAAAATCACGGCACTTCCCATCCCATCCCATCCCATCCCATCCCCTCCCATCCCATCCCATCCCATCCCATTCCCTCCCATCCCATCCCTCACCACTCTGTCCCAGCTCCTCCAGCAGTGGAGCAGCCGTGATGCTCTCCTCTCACATCGCACATGTGCCTGCCTGGGAATCTGGGGACTCCTCTCTCCACGGCCATGTCCATCCCTGTCACCCAGCCTGGGCATTCCCGTGGCCATCGCCTGTGAGTTCTTCCCATCCCGAGGGAATAACTCGACCAGCACTGCTGCCCCTTCCTCTGGTCCCTCGCGCTATTACCGGCTGCTTTTCTGCACGATCCCACTTAACGTGGGAAATGGACTTTGCAAAGCGGTTGTACACAATGACTCCTACCGTCCTGGGAAAATAAATGGAGGATGAGACCTAGAAAAAGCTGCCAATTACTTAAAGAATATAGACACGGCAACGCCATTAACGTAATGACGAGGAACGGTTCCAGGGCCGCTCGCGCCGCTCAATACGGCAATTAACGCCGCAGAGTTGGGTTGAGCTCCAGCCTCCTTCCGTGAGCCATTAACCCTCCCCTGGTCAAGGTGTTCCAGCTCTGCCTGGTGCCTTCATTAGTCTCCAAGGTAATACCACGACAGGTGCTGGCCGAGGAAGGACGCGCCGGCACCGCTGCGGAGATGGAGCTGCTCGGAAGAAGGTGTGTGGCACAGAGGGGAGCAGGTGGGGAAGTGGCTGTGCATGTGTGTGCACGTGTGTGCACGTGTGTGCATGCATGTGCAGAGCCAGAGAGCAACCTGCAATGTGTGGACGGTGGGTTCAACAAGGTCAAGTGCAGGGCCCTGCCCCTGGGGAGGAATAACCCCCAGCACCAGTACAAGTGAAGGGTTGACCTGCTGGGAAGCAGCTCCATGGAGAAGGACCTGGGAGTGCTGGGGGACAAGTTACCCAGGAGCCAGCAATGGGCCCTCGTGGCCAAGAAGTCAATGGTCTCCTAGGGTGCATTGAGAAGAGTGTGGGCAGCAGGTCCAGGGAGGTTCCCGTTTCCCTCCACTGTGCCCTGGTGAGGCCACATCTGGAGAATCAGGTCCAGTGCTGGGATCCCCAGGTCCAGAGAGACAAGGAACTACTGGAGAGAGCCCAGTGAAGATGCAGAGAGGCCTGGAGCATCTCTGTGCCCAGGAAAAGCTGAGAGCCCTGGGGCTGCTGAGCTGGAGAAGAGAAGCCTCAGAGGGGATCTGATCAATGCTGAGCAAGAACTAAAGGGCGGGGGCAAGAGGATGGGGCCAGACTCTTGTCAGTGGTGTCCAGTGACAGGACAAGGGGCAACGGGCACCAACTGGGACCCAGGAGGTTCCATGGGAGCAGGAGGAGAAACTTGTTTGTTGGGAGGGTGTCGGAGCCTGGCCCAGGCTGCCCAGAGAGGTTGTGGAGTCTCCTTCTCTGGAGAGATTCCAAAGGCGCCTGGACACGATCCTGGGCCCCCTGCTCTGGGTGAGCTGCTGGAGCAGGGGGTTGGATGAGATGATCTCCAGAGGTCCCTCCAACCCCCACCATTCTGGGATTCCGGGATTCTGTGCCATCCATGGAGAGCTCTGGCCCCACAGTGGTGGCACAGTGTTGGTGGCATCTCTATAACTGCAGCCCTTGCTTGGGACCAGTGGGACTCACCGGGGGGGTCCCCACCAGGCTACAGCCCTGTGGCCGGTGACACGTGAACCTCCATGCTGGGTCCTTTGCAGAATGATCTCAAGCCAGCTCGGATGGGGAGCGGTGTAGTACAGGGCTGAGCAGATAAAAGCGCTAATAAGACAGAGCAGTAATTAATTGCGGTGCCGGCTGACAGAAGAGCCCTCAGTCGAGTGCCGGCTGTCACGCCAAGCGGCAGCCGCGGCGCTGCCAGGTCATGATGAGTTTGTGAGTGAGCTCCCAAATGAACCCGGGGGCTGAGTTTTGTGAAACTAAATCCCTCTGTCCTCAAACCAGCCATGGCTGCCCTGGCTCCAGCTGCGCACCCCTCGCCTCTCCTCTGCAGCCAGGATGTGCCAGCCCCCGTGCCAGCCCCTGTGCCAGCCCAGCCAGGACACCCTGCTTGGGCAGGCGGCCAGGGAGTCACCATGCGATGGCACCTCTGAGGCTATGAATGTTATATCCTGAACCTCCTTTTCTCCTTCTGTTTTTCTTCCCCTCCTCCAAACCAGCAAATCAATTTGATGGCGGCAGGAGCGAGGCCCTTTACAGCTTGTGCGCTTTACGTGGAGTCACCCGTCCCTCTCTATCCATCATCCTTAATTAATTAGATTGTAATTACTTATGGATTCCTCTTCCATTATTCACGGCCCTCGTGCCCAGGATAAGGATTCCCTGTCCCTCCGGTGCTTTCCCGCCTGGAGTGGGATGCTCAGGAGAGCTCCCAGGCAAAGCCTGGTCTTGGGGCGCATCCATCCCGGTGAGCCCGGCTCTGCCAGCAGCGAAGGCTGAGGGGTGGCAAACGGGCTGGCAAATTCCCCAGCTCTGGCTGTAGCCACTGCCACCGACTGCCCAAGCACCAGCCCTGCCAAGGCATGTGGAATCTGCTGAGATCTCAAAGCGTGGTGAAAACAGCAAGTTCAGGAGGACAGGGAGAGTTGGGAGGGCGCAGCAAGGAGATGGAGGGGGTGGGAACGTGGGGGCACCCAGCCGCACATCCCGGGTGCCTCTGCCCGGCATCACCCGTCTCACTCCATCCGCAGAGAGGGTGGCAGGGCGAGGGGATGACCTGCGGGACCCCCTGGACCACGCGCTGACCCGGGCAGGCAGAGCTCGCCCTCCTGCCCCAGCCCTTCGCCCTGGCTCTGCCGTTAGAGCTCCCGGGAGGTTTTTTTTCCCTTACATAAAGGAAAAGGACAACTGCTCGTGTTTCTCTCTCCCGGTCATTCGGGCTTGAATTATTTCATCAATCACAGAGCAGCAGCAGAGGTGGCAGGAGCCAGGCAGCCTGCAAGGGGGAGGTGAGGAAACCTGCCTTGCTCTGCTGCCGTGGGAGAGATGGATCCAGCCCCAGCATCCTGCTCCTACCGGGCTGTACTGGGAAAACCCCCCAAAAACCAGAGCATCCCAGCACAGATCCATGGTGGAACAGAGATGGGGCTCTGGTACCACATCCTGATAGTGTTGCCAGGTTCTGCCCCAGAATGCATGGCCATCACCCAGGATGGCACCCACCACCCATCACTTGGCTGGAGCATCATGTAGGCAATGTCCTCACCTCTTAGTAAATACCTTCTTTTAACCAGCTTGTTTCCTTCCCCTTCTGTAGAATCATAGAATTATTTGGGGTGGAAGAGACCTTTCAGATCATGGAGACCAACTGTTCCCCCAGCACTGCCAGGGCACCACTAACCCCTGGCCCTCAGCACCACATCTCCATGGCTTGGAAACCCCTCCAGGGATGGGGACTCCACCACTGCCCTGCCCAGCCTGGCACAGCCCTTCACAACCTGTGCCAGGGAAAAAAATTGTTCCTCATGGCCAACCTCAACCTCCCCTGGGACAACTTGAGACCATTTCCTCTTGTCCTGTTGCTTGTTCCCTGGGAGAAGAACCCAACTCCACCTGGCTCCAGCCTCCTTTCAGGGAGTTGTGCAGAGCCAGAAGGTCTCCCCTGAGCCTCCTTTTCTTTTCAACACCCCCAGGTCCCTCAGCTGCTCCTCACCACACTCCTGCTCTAGACCCTTCCCCAGCTTTGTTGCCCTTCTCTGGCCACGCTCCAGCCCCTCAAGGTCGTTCTTGGAGTGAGGGGCCCAAAACTGACCCCAGGATTTGAGCTGCAGCCTTGAAGGTTCTTCCTCCATCAGAGGCAATCTGGCAACGCGAGTGTTGTCACTGGTAATTACCTGCACATCCTGTAGCCCCTGAACAAAGCTGACCCCAGCTGAAGCCCCGGCAGCGTGGGAGCACAGAGCCAGGATTGTGCCTGGAGCTCGGGCGAGGTGCTGGCAGATCCCCGCTGCCTTTTGGCTGTGAGCTACGGAATGTCCCGGCTGATCAAGGGGAAGTACGGCTTTCCTGTCATCGCCGTGCCCGGCTCGGTGACGTGCCATGGAGCGGTTCTGAACCACATCCAGTGGCTTCACCATCTGCTCCGCGCTCAAAACATGCGGGTACAAAGCGAGTGTCACTTGCACTAATCCTGCACGACGGTGGCAACTGGTTTAATGGCCTTTGAGGAGCTGGCTCACAGCGGCCGGCCCCACAGCCCTGCCTCCTTCTTCCCACCCTGAGAAGTGGGTGCTTCAGCCCATTTCTGGTGTCCCCCGCTCCTTCCCCTGCACCCCACGGGGACGTGCCACCGTCCCCACCAGCCGGCCACACGGTGACACAGGCATGCGGGCGCGGGGCAGCATCAGGCTTTGCTCAAAAACATCTTTCCTATGGTTAAAAATGCAGACACAGAATCTTTTCAGGTGCTATTTTATTTAAAACCCCTGTTTCTGGTGGAGTGGTGATCACCCAGCAGGTTCCCCCTTCCCCAGGAAGGCAGCAGGGATGGAGGCAGCAGGGTGGGGGGGTCCCCAGGCTATGGCGAGGATGAGGACGAGACAGGGACAGGGCATCCTCGGCTCACAAAGGACCCGATCCGTGAGCGGAGACGCGAAGGTTGGAGGGCAGCAGTAACTCCAGTGGAGAGCACTAATAAATCACAGTAACACTGATCCGTGGGGCCACGCCACGGCTCAGCAGCCACCTAATTAAAAACCAGACTAAAACAAGGCAAGAAAATAACTTGATCTGGGTGTTATTTGCCTTGTTAATGCGGTGGCAGTTTTCTGGGTTGGGTGAGGGTTTATAAAATCTTAATTAGGTTTCAGGTTTGGAATGGGGACGGGGACAAGTCTCTGCTTTGGTGGCCTCGCAGCCCGGGGATGCTGCGGCTCCTTGTGTGCCCTGCAGCCACGCAGGGATCGCTGATGGGGCTTTTCCCCCTCCTCTTGACTTTTTTTTTTTTGTTCTTCTCTTCTTTTTAATCAAAACTTCAAATGGGACCCTAAGCAGCTATTTATAAAGCTGCCAAGGAGCCTGGTGTTTCACCATCAGGTTTCTGGTGAATGGGCTGCTCACAGCTCTCGCTGAATGGGCAGGTGGAGCTGGCACAGGGCGTGGGGACATCGCGGTGCAGGGCTCAGGGATGTCGTGACACAGAGCTTGGGGATGTTATGGCGCTGGACTTGGGGACATCACAGTGCAGGTGTTGGAGTTGTTATGGTACAGAGCCGAGGGATATCACAGTGCAGGGTTCGGGGATATGGTGGCACAGAGCTTGGGGACATCATGGTGCAGGGCTTTGGGACATCACAGTGCAGGGCTCAGGGACATCACGGCTTGGGGATGTTGTGGCACAGGGCTTTGGGACACCATGGCACAGGGCTGGGGGTCACCGTGGAGCAGGGCTTGGGGATGTCACAGCACAGAGCTTTGGGATTCCATGGAACAGGGCTTGGGGACTTCTCGGCAGAGGGCCTGGGGGCATTGTGGCACAGGTCTTGGGGTCATCTTTGCGCAGGGACCAGGGAAAGGCTTCAGGAACCAGCTCTGCCATAGCAGAGGGGTCCTCTCCTCCTGCCCAGCCCTGTGGCACCCTGTGACCCCATGGGACGGCCCTCACTCGTGCCTGCCGTGTGGCCACGGACCCCCGCCTGGGCCAGCGAGGGGGGTCCCGACCCTCACCCCCCCAAATCACCCCATGCAGCAGAGACGGCTGAAGTGCCCTGTCCGGCCTGACGTGGAGAAATGATTTAGGCAGTTGTATTAAAATGCAAATTTCTGCCTGGCTTTGCTAGTTTATCATCTGACTTGTTATACAATTTGCCAGTTATAGAAGAAAAATTACCATAATGGGCCTCTGGGGAATGGTTGTAAAAAGGATACCAAACATTACTTATCAGCCCATTCCGCTACAATTATCTGGTGCTTTTCTTCTCCCCCTGCAACCCCAAGGAAAATTAAACCATCAATGGGAGTCAAGGAGCCGGAGGGAGCGATGGTGGCAGCGGCAGAGCCTCTGGCGTGTTGGTGTGTGAGCCCCCCCCCCACCTCACCATGTCCCCCAATAAAGCCTCTTAATCATCCCGGGAAGCGGAGGTTAAACACACCCAGCCCTCCTCAAAGGGCTGCTGGAAAGATATGCGAGTCCATCTCCGGAGGAGCGGATAAGAGAGACAGGGAAGGGACGGCCGCTCTCCAGCAAGGAGAACACGGAACCCTTTCATGTGGCTCAGGAGAAAGGGAATTAAAATCTCCTCGTTTGTTCCGGGGAGACAATTTAGCCCTGCCCTTCTGAACTTTGTTTTGCTGTAAATGCTTTGGCATCGTTGGGGCACCTTTGGAGAGGGGTGCCAGTTGCTCCTGCCTGCTGCTGCCTCTGCTGCTGCCTGGGGCACCTCCTGCCATGGTCCCACCTGTCCCAGCATCTCCTGGCATGTGCCAGCATCTCATGGCACATCCCAGCAACTCTCAGCACATCCCAGCTTCTCCTGGCATGTCCCAGCATCTTCCAGCAACTCAGCATCTCATGGTATCTCTCAGTATGTCTCAGCACCTCCTGGCCTCTCACAGCACCTCCCACGGGTACCAGGGCGATTCTCCGCAGCCCTGGTAGGGCCCCAGGGCTCCTCCAGAGCTCAGTCTAGAAGCAGTTGAGATACGGGGTGAAGAGGAGGTGGTTTCTTTTTGACCCCTGGGCATTGGCAGCTCTCGGAGGGGTTGGTGCCATCCTCAGCCCCGGGCCACGTGTGGCACCACGTGGCCAGCAGCTGCTCATCCCAACCAGCAGCTCTGCAAGGTCTCAAGGAGTTGTCCTAAAACTTGGGTGACTTTTCTGTTGGTTTGGAGCCGAGCCACGAGCGTGAGGTTTGAGGCACTTGAACACTCAATTTTCCATGCAGATCATTCCCTAATTAAATTGCATCCCAAGTGACTGTGTGCGAACCGGGAGTGCTGGAGAAGGCACCAGCTCCCAAGGGTTCAAACTGGGTGGGGCTGGTGGCGAGAGGCACATGTGGGTGACCCCCACCAGCCCCCCCATTGCCCTTCATCAAGCCAGGAGCTGGTCCAGGCTCCATGATGGATAACCAGGATCCAGCAGCCCATGCAAGGAGCAGGCAGGAGGCTGGATGAAGCAGAGCCGGCCCCGAGCCCTCCCGCAGCTGGAAAATCCCTTCGGCTCGCTCATTATTGCCGGTTGGTTCCTCCAGGAGCATCAGCTGCTCCGGGAGGGCAACGCGAAGCCACTGTGGAAATTAAACCGGGAGAGATGGATGAGCCTGTGCAAACACCCCGGGGAGGCGGAGGAGCTTTATTAAGCCTGTTTCATGCATGGGGAGGCTGAGCCGGCATCCCCCAGCCCACGACATGGGGGTAGTGGAGGGAGGAGGGGTCTCTGCCCACCCGTGTCCCCGTGCCGGGGGCTCCGTGTCTGCAGGTGTCCCCTGGGAGCTGCAGCGGGTTCAAAGGGGAGCGAGCGGCTCATGGGGGACGAGGGTGTTGATGGGCTGAGGGGGTGCAAAGGAGAAGCCCCCCACATTGGCTCGGGGCTCCTCAGGGTATTTCAGAGCGGATCGTGGTTTGTTGCCCCCAGAGGCACCGGGGCCGTGCTGGAAGCAACCACACAACATTAGCTTCCCATCACAGAGTGATCTGCTGGAAAACAGCGTGTTCCCTCGGCAGCGGTGTGTTCCAGATGCTGGGGAAGCCAGGCAGGGACTGGTGGGATGCAGGCACATGTTTCCTGGGCACCCTGGTACCCCCCAGCCCTGCTCCTTTTAGGTGGGTAATGGTGTGGCTGCAAGACCCAGCTGTCCCCATCCCTGTCCCATGTCCCATGCGTGGCAAACCCCATGTCCTGGGAGCCACAGCCCCGCAGATCCCACCACAGGTCTCCCACTCCCACCCCATCTCTGCCCGAGCCAGTGTGGGGGCCATGGTATGACCTCAGCTGTGGCTGGGACATGGCTCTGCTGGGGAGGCCACTGAGCCACCGTGTCTCTCTGGTGTCCCCAGACAGGGTAGGGACAGTGGGAAGGTGAGGAGCATGTCCCCAGGCTGCAAGGAGCATCATCTCCTTGACCTTTTCTCGACAACCCCATGAAAGGAAAAACTGATAGCACATGAGGAAACAGCTTCAAGTTGCACCAGGGGAGGTTGAGGTTGGCCATGAGGAACAATTTCTTGCTGTGAAGGGCTGTGCCAGGCTGGGCAGGGCAGCGGTGGAGTCCCCATCCCTGGAGGGGTTTCCAAGCCGTGGAGATGTGGTGCTGAGGAACATGGGTTAGTGGTGTCCAGGCAGTGCTGGGGAACGGTTGGACTCAATGACCTTAACGGTATCTTCCAACAAAAATGATTCTATGATCCTATGATCTGCAGCCGATGCCACCGAGTCAGGCGCTACAGAGGAAGGGTCTGCACAGGAGGAGTATTTTTAGCTTTCTCATTAACTGAGTGCTTTCAAATTAGCCTTCTATTAACCTCAAAGTAAAATGAAAACGTTGGAAAGAAAGCGTTGGGTTTTTTCTCCTTCCCTTTCAGGGCTTCTGTCTCCTGCAGAATATCAAGGTTTTCGTGATTAACGTCACATTTGCCTTGAAGCTCTAATGAAGTTGAGTTGTGTAATATTTAACTTCTGGGGAATAATCAGGCCGGTGTTAGCCAGGACCGAGGCAGCGCCTGCCCGTGTGTGAGCTCCTGCCGAGCTCCTGCTGTGTGGGCAGCACATGCTCACCAGTCACTGGGACTTTGGCCACAGACCTGCCTCTGGCCAGGGAGACCTGAGTTTCATAGAATCATAGACTAGAATCATAGAACCACAGACTGGTTTGGGTGGGGAGGGACCTTTCAAGCTCATCTCATCCACCCCCCTGCAGGGAGCAGGGACATCTCCAACCAGAGCAGGTTGCTCAGAGCCCCGGCCAACCTCACCTGCAATGGTTCCAGGGGTGGAGCAGCCACCACCTCTCTGGGCAGCCTGCGCCAGGCTCTCACCACCCTCAGCATCAAAAAATGTCTTCCTTCTATCCAGTCTAATCCAGGTAATGAATTGTAAATTTGATGCTCATAGACTGGGGAAAGCTGGTTTTACACCAGTTTGACTCAATGTTTGGCCTTCTCCAGGGTGTTCTTGGGATGGATGGGATGGAGATGGAAGGATGGTGGAGATGGAGGAGAAATGGAGATGGAGGAGAGATGGAGATGGAGGAGGGATGCAGTAGAGTCCGAGGCAGGGCTGGCACCATGTGCATCTTCTCCTGGTCCTCTCTGCACCCTGCCCCGAGCCCAAGGGCCTGTCCCCAGCCCTGAGAGCACCTACAGAACCAGAGCAGGCAGAGGCAGGATGGGAGGTGAGAGACCAGAGACCCACAGCACCAGGGTGCTACAGCTCCCACCCAGCCCCATGGCATCCCCCAAATCCTCCCTGTCCCCTGACCCACCAGGACCAAACATGTCCCTGAGCCACGTGCGATGAAAGGACCCATGAAAGGGTGTGCAGAGACTACCAAAACAAACCCCCACACACACCCCTGGGGCTGCTTTCCATTAAGTGGAAAGGAGAAATAATGGGAACATCAAAGGGAAATTGGAAACACAGAAGAAAAAAACCATTGGGGCAGAGGAGCCGGGGTGGGGGGGACAGGGAGAAGAAAAGGAAGGAACTGCACAGAGCTGGTGTCCGTCCTGCAAATTGGGAGCTGCTGCTTGGAGGTGTCCACGGGCGACCTGCCAAAGCAATTGATTTCATCTGTGGGCAGAGCTGCCTTTTTTTATTTCACACCAATTTTCACGGCCAGCGTTCGATAAAAATGGCAGAGACGCCGGGAAGAGAGCACGGAGATGTCGGGGGGAGGGCGGGGAACCGCGGGGAGATGACAAAAAGAGATGGAGGGGAGGAAAGAGAGGAGGTAATGACATGCCGGGACATGCTGGAGGACCGTCCCCCACTGTCCCTGCTGTCCTCCACTGCCTGGCCACACCTCACCTCCAGCCCTGGTCCCCCCCCGCACATCCCCATGGGGACCTGGGGTGGGGCATTCGCATCTTTCTCCCCACGCAGGACACGGGAATGAGGGAGAACCCCCAAATCCTGGCAGTTTCCTAGCGGTGTGGTGGGAGCCATCCCTGGTCCATATCTGCCGTCTCTGGCACGTCCCGGCGAGCTCAGGCAGAGAAAAATACCCGCTGACATCAAGGTTATGTAGTCCTGGGCTGACAAGATGGATTATCTCCCACAATCCATCATTCCCCTGGCTCCTATTGCATTTTTTCTTTCGCTCCTTTTCTTCCCCCCTTTCTTTCTTTCCTCTCCATTTTTTTTTTT
>VZZY01009587.1:5625-32427 GCA_013400335.1 Eurystomus gularis | reverse complement strand
TTTTTTTTTTTTTTTTGTGAACAGAAAACGTTTTTAGCAACTGTAATCGCCACCGAGAGCTGCTGTAAAGCAGGAGCGGGAATCTATCATTTTTATTTGGCTGGCTCTGGTAATAAGTAAGCTCGGGCCGTAAATCCTGCGACCCTGAGAATTAAATAATAACAATAATAATACTAATGAAATCCCACGTAACTTCCCACCCTGAGCAGCCCCTCTCCCTCTTTGGCAGCTGGAAAAGGGCTGTGATTTTCCCCTGGTAGTTAGGGTTGCAATGAGCTCCCATGGAAACGAGGCAGACAAGGGGGTGGGTGGGGGGTTTGCCCTCCCCCTGCCCACCCTCTGCCCTTCCCCAGCCCCACGGAGGCTCTGGCTGCAGACTCCAAATCTCCGGGTGTCAACTGGCTGCTGGCTGCGCTGCTGCTGCTCGGGGCTGCGGCGATGGTGCCAGCCTCGGCAGGGGGGATTTGCCACCAGCCTTTTGCTGGTGAGACTTTTCACTCTGGAAGTGTTTAATTTTGACATTTCCCGACTTTTTGTCACACAATGACATTTTTCTTTTGAAGCCAATATATCAAAGCTCTAACAAAAGCCCGGAGACTGGCAGTCAAAACATTTTCTCGGCGTTGAGTGAAGCGTCCTGGATTTGTGCCGAGATGCTCCTTGCTCCTGCTGCTGCAGCCCCCAGATTGCCCTTTCCCTCTCCTCTCCCCATGGCTTGTGGTCACAGAATCCCAGAATCCCAGCATGGTGGGGTTAGAGGGACCTCTGGAATCATCTCCTCCAACCCCCTGCTCCAGCAGCTCACCCAGAGCAGGGGGCCCAGGATCGTGTCCAGGCGCCTTTGGAATCTCTCCAGAGAAGGAGACTCCACAACCTCTCTGGGCAGCCTGGGCCAGGCTCCAACACCCTCACACCAAACAAGTTTCTCCTCCTGCTCAGCTGGAACCTCCTGGGTTCCAGTTGGTGCCCATTGCCCCTTGTCCTGTCACTGGGCACCACTGACAAGAGTCTGGCCCCATCCTCTTGCCCCCCATGGGCCCTTGAGCTCTTGCTCAGCATTGATCAGCTCCCCTCTGAGGCTTCTCTTCTCCAGCTCAGTGAAGAACTGAGAGTGAATGTCAGCCCACCACTTTAACACAGGAATAATTCTATTAGCGCGGATCTCACCATCAGCAGCTCTTACTGAATGCAGGGGGGGCTGGTATTAAGGACATGAGACCCTGCCCGGACCCCAGCCTGGTGTAGGGACACCAGAGGGGCTGGGATGGGGACAGGATGATGAGTGGCACGGGTGTAACATGGGGGTGGCACGGTGGCAGTGGCTGAGCGTGAACTCTAGGACCATGCCCTGGTGAGAATAAAATGAATTTCAGGGAACTTTTGCAGAGGAAAAAGCAGATTTTGGGAATGTTGGAGTTCTCCTTTCTCCCAGTGGCTGGTGCTGCCGGACTGATGCCGGCTCCGAGCCCACCAGTGAGGGGTGATGGAATCACAGCCCCCACCAAGGGGGGGTTTATTCCACCGCAAATTATTCCACTGCAAATTATTTGGCTGGAAGAAGGTTTCCAGGGGCTGAATCTGCAGTGGGGTCATGGTGTCACCTCTACCCCATGTCCCCTTAGGGCTGGCTGGGGACCCCCAGCAGCCCAGGCACCAGCAGCTGCTGCCTGTGGCAGCTGGACTCGCTCTTTGGTCCCTGCTGCTCCTCCTTACCACTGATGCTATTAAAAATCTAACAAATGTGCTAAATTAAATAGTGCTTTCGCACATATTAAATGAACCTTCCTGCAGCAGGCCGGGAGGTTGCCAAAGCCCCGTGATGGATGTGCCTGGGCCGCAGCAATAAAGGCTTTTGGGGCTGCAGGGAGGATGCTGGTCCCTGCTGAGCGGCTGTTTTGGGGCCGAGCATCCCTTCCTGCCCGGCTCTTGGCTGGGCGAGGGGTGCAGAGCCCTGGACCGCTGCGTGGGGTATCCCAGGAGAGCCCCCGAGGGCTGTGCTGGGACTGGCAGGTTTGGGGTTCCCCCAGGTCTCTCTGCTCCTTGGTGTGGGGTCCAGGGGCTGGCAGCAGCACGGAGAGCTGTGGTTTTTGGGGTGCCAGGATGTTCACCATTCCCACCTGGTCCCCACTGGGACCATGGCTCTGTCCATCCCTGGAGCCACCGCAGCCCACAGGGTATCCAGCAGAGCCATGAGTGCTCCTCATTAATAATTTCCAGCTTCTAACATGCTGTCAGACAGTCGGTGGGTTGCAATTATTGTTGAACCCTTGGGCTGGAGGCATTGCCTCGCTCAGCTGGGCTGGTGGAGCCCCGAATCCCCGGCTGCGCCCGGGCATCACCCCGGTTCACCGAGCGGGGCCAGGAGCACACGTGCCCAGCCTCTGCTGGGACCTGGGCTTAATTAATCTGCTGTCGAGCAGAGAAGTGGTAATGGTCCCGGAGGAAGCCGGCGAGATGATTGTGCTGGAGTGAGACAAAAGAGAACAGTTAGACTGTGACAGCTGATATTAAAATGACTACAACTCACTTCATCCCCCCAGTCAATGCATTATATTCCTTATAAATAATGGGTTACTCCAGGTTAACTGTCTGTTGCTGCATTCCAATTGTTGATATTTAATTAGCTCTAAAATTAAAATGTTCTTTTATTGCCCTGCCGTTAGAACTGCTTTATTCCTAATTGATTGAGATTGAAGTGTCTCCTCATCACCCCGGCTCAGAGGAGTGCGCGGGGCTGGGGGCAGGTTTGGTGGCTGCGTGTGACACCGGGATGCTGTGTCCCCTTCTCCATCACCTCCACAGAGACCTGGAGAGGTTACGGTGCTGGATCCTGGCTGCAGAGCCTGGTGATCACCAGCAAATTAATGAGCATCCCTTTTTCCCGGTTGTATAAATACTTCCTGATGGGCAGTCAGCGGGCAAGGGCTGGCAGGGCTCAGGGTCCCACCATGATACTTCGCCTTCATTGGAAATCACCCCAAAAAGCTGATCCTGGAGCGAGCCGAAGTGTGGAGGAACTGGAGAGCCTGCGCTGACGGGCACCGTGGTGCCCACGTGCCAGGACAGGCGCTACTTCCTACATCTCAGTAAAGGGAGAAATTATGACCCATCTGTTTGGCCTGAGATGAAATTTAACAGCCCGAGGTGGGCATCAGGCACTGTAAAAAAAACCCCACCACCGTGCTCCAAGCTTAAACGGCTCTTTAAAAAGCTAATGCATAATTTAACCAGAGCAATCTGAAGCAGACATCCTCCCGGGGACGGCGGGCAGCCGTGGGAAACACTCATCCCCGTGGCTGCGGGGGGATGCTCATTGCTCCCCAGCATCCCAAACCTCCCTCTGGAGAGCGGCCACAGCCCAGCCTGGAGCAGGGACCTGCCTGTTGCTCCAGCACGTCCGTAACCGTGGCAGGACCTGAGGTTTGTTGGAAGGTTGAGTTGTCAGGAGTGGTTGGTACAGACGGTGTCAGGGGCTGATGCTTTACAGGGGCCTCCAGCCAGCTGGGAGGGAAGGGAGCTGGGATCTAGAGGCTTCTGTCCATGGGATCTCCCAGGGAGGAGGGTGGGCTGCCCTGTGCTGAGATGCTGCAGCCGATGCAGCTTAACCCCAGGACAGGATGTGGCCCTGAATGGAGCAGTTTCAGGAGAACCACCACCTGCATCTCTCTCAGCAGCCCTCATTGCCACATGTCCCTCCCTGCATCCCTATCACAGAGTTATGGAATGGTTTATATTGGAAGAGAACCTTAATATCATGGAGTCCAACTCACCAGTGCATTGTGCCGTGGCGGGGGGAGGCTGGTGCTTGGGGTTCACCTGGGTACCCCACGGTGAACCCTAACCACCGCTAAACGACTGAATGTGTTACACTTGCATAAATCAGAATAAATGAAAACTCTTAGTCCAGACCAGCTACCTGGCAACCCTCTCACTTGGTGGAATAGGGAAGAGGAAGGAACATGATGGATGAGGAAATACGGGATGGATCTGGGCGTTTTGCCTTCCCAGGCTCTCTCTTGATGCTCTGCTGAAAGGACACGCTCGCTGCCGGGCCGGTGACACCGGCGTGGATACCCATCAGATGGGAAGGAGCCACTGGAATCGGGGCTGTTGGGGTGGACGAGGGGTCCCCACAGCTCCAGGGGGTCTGGGCAACACCTCCCACCACCCCAAAATACCATGCAGCTCCTCTGCCAGCTCGGACCTGTCTCTTTGCCGAGCAGCTGGTGTGACATTTAGGCAAATGCCAGAGCTATTTGTTTCTGTGGGTGCCCCATCCATTCCACCACAGCAATCTGCTGAGCAGCCCGGCGTGCTCCCTCGGCACCCAAATAAGCTCTTCAGCAGCAGCAGAACACATTGGCAGGGCTCAGCCATGCAAAAACCCGGCAGCCAAAGTGCCCCCCAGCAAAGAGTAAGAAGGATTGTTGTGTTTTGGGGTTCAGTGGTGGCTCAGACCCTTCGGTGAGGTCACTGCTGTGTCTGACCATGGAGTGGGAATTGGGAGGACCGAGGATGCACAAACCGCAGCTCCCTCCGACAGCCCCGTGGGGAGATTAATCATAGAATCATAGAAATGGTTTGGTTGGAAAAGACCTTTGAGATCATCAAGTCCAACCATTGACTCAGCACTGCCAAGACCATGGAGCTTGCCAGGGGAGCGAGGGGACCGCTGGTGACAGCCACCCCTGCTGTGAGGGGTCACCAGGAGCCAGTGCAGCCAAGTTCAGGCCATTTTTCTGATAAATTGTGATTTTTAAGGAAAACAAGGCTCCTTTACAGATTTCCCTGTGGACTTGCAGCCATGCCTTTGCTTTTCAGCTCTCATAGAGGAGATTGGGCTCAGTTGTGGCCACCCTAATGGGGGCAAAACCAACCAAACCCCGCAAGGGAAGGGGCCGGGAGTGAAGACAGAGTTAGATGCTGCACTGTGCTTTAATTCAGCTAAAAACCTTCTGCACGGCCAAATTCTGCCCGCGAAGAGTTTAGGAAAGGGTTTGTTCCAGGTTTGTGGCACATGGGCTGTGGGCTTGGTGGCCAGCCCCTGACCAGCCCCTCAGACCCTGGGCAGCCCCCCGGCCACCGATGGGGCACGGCTGGACCCGAGCCGGGGGCAACCGACCCCGCATCCACCTCCATCCCGGTGCGAGGGCCACGCAGGCGAAATTTTGCGGTGCCTCTTTCATGTCGGAGCATTGCCAGAGCACTCGGGAGAGTTAATAATAGAACAGCAGTGAATTAAACAATGAATAATGGAGAAGGGTAATAGAAATAATAAATAATATATTTACAGACTTGCAGCCCTGCCCCAGCCAGCTCCAGAGGGTGGGGCTGGCAGGTCCTCATGGCCCTGGTGCCACACCGCGGTGGTGCAGCTTGGCAAAGACAATCTTTAATCTTTGCCGGGGGTGTGCTGGGCCCCACACCGCGAGCTGGGGGGTACCGGTGAATGGCACAGACGCGTCACCGGGCAGCGGCTCCTGAACGCCACGGATTAATGCTCCTGAATGGGGCTTACGCGGCAGAAAGGCTCTTGCTGAGCCATCTTTTCATGCTCCCTGGCTCCCAAACAACTCGATCTCACTTGACTGCAATCCCAAAATGGTTTAATGGTGGTTTATTTTCAAAGCAATGCATGCAGCAGCGAGGACCCTTCTTCCTCACCCCAGATAGATGGCACGGGCTCAGGGCATGCGGGGGAGGGAGGAGAGGAGGGTGCAAGGGGGGCAATGCAGTGATTTGGGGGTCCCCTTGCCCATGCCAAGCCTGACAGTGGGCTGGCATCAGCATGGGGCAGCCAGTGATGGCCGGGACCCTCTCGCTGGCACACTCCGTGTGCTCCTCAGCTGCTCCTGTGTCCCAAATTGACGCCAGGGCAGTTGTGTTGGTTTGCAGGTTATGGCTCTTGCTGCCGGCACGGGGTTGTGTGTGGAAAACCTAATGAAGCTGGGGAGGTTGGTGATGCTGGGGGTCCCCATTGGCCACCACCATTGTCCCCGAGCAGTGCACGCAGGTGGCAGCGGGGCCGGTGGGGTCAGGCGGGGGTGGTGATGGATGGGGCTCAGCCGATGGCAGCGCAGGCGGGTGTCTCCAGTGGGCTCCAGGCTGATTTATCACTCGCTGTCGTGGCTCTGTAGGATTGAAGTCTGGATGAAAGCCAGCGGGAGAGTCTTCCTGGGTGCAAACACTGGGGAGTGGGTGTCTGGCTCCGGTACAGACCCTGGGGACCCACACACGCTCTGCACCAGGCACCCCAAGTATCAGAGTCTGTCTCAGGGAGCGGCTCCTGCCTCCCAGGAACACTGAGGCTGAAAACCCCCGAGACTTCAGGGTCTAGCCAAGGACTTTGACCGCCCCAGATATCCCCCTGGTCCCTCCTAGGGTGGGCTCTGCCTGTTCCGAGTGAGGCCCCTGCCCACGCTGGCCCCTGGATGCTGTGTATGTCCCTCCCCGGCACTGTGCAGACTCCGACCGTATCGTTAATATATCTGTCACAGGGCAACCCGCAGGCAAGATAATATTGATGTAGCCATTAGAGCGCACGGAGAACACGGCACGTCGCTGGTGCTGCAGCACCGGGGGCCTTGCAGACGCCGGTGACACCCAGACCAGGGTCACCCCCCTCTGCGTACCACAGGCGGGTGCTTCCCTGCACCCCTGCATCCCAGCATCACCCCTGGGAAGATGGTGCCAGTGTCACCACCTTCCACCCCAAAACGGGGAGGTCAACCTCTGCCGCCGGATCCCGCGCTACCTGCGAGGGGAGGGAAAAATACCGGGAACCCTTAAAATAACACACAACTGTTTAAGGATGTGAGATCCGTATTAAATCTTGGGGAAAAGGAGCAATTATCCTGTCAGAGAAGGTGATATAATTTTGGAGAGCTGGTTCCGCAGCTGTAATTTTTTTCCCCGCCATTTCTCCCCCGGAGGGATTTAGTGGCCAATTATCCGTGGGGTAGCAGGACGCTGCTGTGTGCCGGGGATGCAGCCTCTGTGCTGCTTTTCGAGGGCTTTGGCACCAAACAGGGGCTTGGCTGCTGGCAACCCCCTGCCCGGGCCCTGCAGCATCGTAGGTCTGGTGTGGGTGACTTGGAGCTGGTGTTCCCGGGGGACTGTGTCCAGGGCCAGCCTCGCGCTCTGGGCAGGGGGGTTTCACTGCCTCCTGTAAGGTCCCCGTGGGTGCTGGGTACATGGGCTGGGTTCTTGGTCCTGGTTCCTCTCTCCATAAGCCCAACCCCGTGCCAGGGGAGGAGGCTCAGCAAGTCGAGGGCACCCAGATGCTCTAGGGTGAGTGTCCAGAGAGGTGCCCGGGCTCAGCATCCCTCTGTGGAGCACCAAGAGGGGAGCCCACAGTGACCTCTTGCCCCAGGAGCTGGCTGGTGTGGGTGCTGGCACTGGTGCGAATGCTGGTGTGGGTGCTGGCACTGGTGCAGGTGTTGGCACTGGTGTGGGTGCTGGTACTGGTGCAGGTGCTGGCACTGGTGTGGGTGCTGGCATTAGTGCAGGTGTTGGTGTGGGTGCTGGTACCAGTGTGGTTGCTGGTGCGAATGCTGGTGTGGGTGCTGGCACTGGTGTGGGTGCTGGTGCGGGTGTTGGCACTGGCACAGGTGATGGTGTGGGTGCTGTCACTGGTACTGGTGTGGGTGCTTGTGCCAATGCTGTCGCTGGTGCGGATGCTGGCATTGGCGTGGGTGCTGGCACTGGCATGGGTGTTGGCATGGTGCTGGTGTGGGCGCTGGCACTGGCGGGTGCTGGCGGGCAGCAGGGTGGGGAGGGTTAACGCTGGGCTGCCGAGGAACATAATTAAGTGCTAACTTGTCATTTTTTTAAATGAAGTACTGGAGCTGGAGATTTATAATTGCTAATGAGCCAGAATAATAATTAGTTGTTTTTTAATGAGGACGATGATCACTCAGAGGGAGAGAGAGAGAGAGCCGGGCCCTGCTTTGGCCTAATTTTCCTTCCGTGGTTGTGTGGTGTGTCCAATAGCCCAGGCTGCCCCTGTCCCCAGCTGGTGGCAGTGGCCCTGCCAGCTCTGTGCCCACCCTGAGAGCCACGGTCCCTACCAGGCACCAGCTTCCACCAGCGGGAATATTCGGATGCCAAGAACATCTCTGCATGGTCACCTCTTGCCAGTGATGTCCATGTGTCCCTTGCCTGGGCTCCTTCTGTCCTTCCCACCCACTTCTGGCCAAACTCTCCCTGCATCCCTCGAGCATCGCTCTGCTCCCTGGTGGGGTCCTTGCTGCTGATCCCTGGTGCACCCAGAGCCCCGGTGCAGCCGTGGCTCGTGTCCCCATGCCCTGTCAGAGGGTGACATGGGGTGCCCAGGGCTGGGAAGCTGTGGAGGCTTCCTTGTGCCAGCACATCTCCTCTGGACTGGCACCAGTGTCGGCTGCTTGTCCCCAGCAAGCAACTGGGTGCAATGAGGACCTTGGAGGGTTGGCCACCCAGCCTGTCCCCTCCCTGGGGACACCTGGTGCTGGTGCCACCCTGAACTCGTCACCCTGAGCTCATCACTCTTGCTGTGCCCCAGTGTGGGTGCGGGGTGCTCACGGATGCTGATGGCACCGAGCATCATCCTGTGATGCGCAGGGCTCAGAGGGCAAAAATCAGATCGCTAATTAGGTAATTGCAGGTGATTATCTTTAATTAGAGAAAGGGAGAATGAGTGGGATGAAGCTGCCAGGCTCAGGGAGGTGCTGAGCTCCTGGTGAGCCCGGCTCTGGAGTCCCAGGATCACCGAGCCCTGGGCCGCCCCGGCTCCCGCTGAGCCCCTGCCTGCTCACTGCCTCTCAAAAACCTCCTTAATTGCTGCAGAAACCTTGAGAGCTGCCGGTGATTGCCTCTGAAGGATTCATAAATCAGGCAGCAAATAATGGGAGAGCTCTGCGATATTGTTTCAAAGAAAATAATTTTTAAAAAAAAGGCAAAAAGAGCAGAGATGGAAACAGCCAAATCCAGCGGGGTGGCTTCGTGCCCTGTCTTTTATACAGAGATAAAAAACGAAGCCATTCTCGGGCATCTTTGGCTTTCTGAAAGCGTCGCCCAGCACGGGGCTGAAGGAAGCTGATGGCATCGCTTCCCCGGGACACTGCTGGATCCCGTGGGCGAAGCAGCCAGGATGCGCCTCGGGCTGGGCTCGCGGCCGGCTCTGGCGCTGCCGGCGTGGTGGGGTCCCCGGAGCTGGCAGAGATGGCAAACACCACAAACGTCACCCCGTCATCCACCTGACTGAGCAGAAGGCGCAGGAGAAAACCCGCCCCAACCAGACAGGCCCATTAAACCAACGTACGCTATTATTTCTCAAAGGTGTAATTAAATTTAATTGTCAATTACCAAGTGGGGATGTGGAACAGGCATGAACGGCGACATCCACCCCCAGCCCGCCCCAGCAGAACCGAGCAGGGCCCAGCACCGGGACCCCCCCGTGCCCCTGCTTCCTGATCCCCCGAGAAACAGGCGACAGCATCTCTTCACGCTGCTCTGGGTTTTGCTACTTCACGAGAGCTGAAATCTGACCTTTTTTAATATACAAGACTGCGATTTTGGGGCCGGGAGCAGCTCTGGGAGGAAAAGGTGGGAGCGAGTGAGGTGGGGGGGAAGAAAAAGCATCGCAGCCTCCCAGCGAGGTCAGTCGGGTGGCATTTTGGCACCCACTGAGGGTGGGGGCTGAGCCGGTGGCAGGGATGCTCAGGGAGCATCGGTGGGATGCAGGAGCCTGTCCTGGCATCAATGGGATGTGGGAGCCTGTTCTGGCATCAATGGGGTGTGGGAGCCTGTCCTAGCAGGGCAGGGATGAAGGACGGGAGGCAGAGACGGGCAACTGCCTGTTTAAAAATAAACGCGATCTGTCACGCGTTCGGTGTTGGGAGCGAGAGCAGGGTCGGGCGAAGCGAGCCTGCTTGGAAATGGCAGCCCTGTGCCGTGCCACAGACGAGGTCCCGATAATTGCGCTTTCTTTTCTTCCTTTCTTTCCCTTTCCCCCCGCTGAGCTGCAATAATTGGGTGCTGTCGCCCGAGCTCATCCGCTGCCGGCTCCCTGAAAGGAGCTCTGCAATTAGCAACCGTCACCCTGTAATAAAGCCTTTAATATCCGCTTCCACGGCTCACGCTGCAGTCGCTCAGCGCCGTTCCCTTCCCCATCCCATCCTCACCCCCGTCCCATCTGCTTCTTCATCCAATTCCCCATCCCCATCCCCATCCTGTTCCCATCCCATCCCAATCCTCATCCCCTTCCCATCCCCATTCCATCTCCACCCCTATCCTCATCCTCATCCCTATCCCCATCCCCATATCCATCCCATACCACCCCCATTCCATTCTCATCCCTTTCCTATCCTCATCCCTATCCCATCTCATCCCCATCTCCATCCTCCTCCCCATCCCATCCTATGCCATCCCATGCCATCCCATGCCATCCCATGCCATCCCATCCTCATCCTCATCCTCATCCCCTTCCCATCCCCATTCCATCCCATCTCATCTCCATCCTCACCGCATCCCGTGAGTGGAGCCCAGCACCGGGCCATGCACAGCACCACAGTGCAGAGGCCTCGGGTCCGATCCTGACCCACTTTCCAGAGCAAAAAAAGTCTCCGCCAGCGTTTCAAAGCCAGCTCCCGCTGGGGAGCCCTGCGCGGGGCTGGAGTTCCCAGGGTGCTTGCTAACAAACGCTCACAATAAGGTAATTATGGGAGAAATAATAAATGTGTCAGTCCTGCGAGAAGGATTTTTCCTGGGAGCGAGGCGGGGGCCCTGCCGTCGTGTCGCGCGTGTGCTCACCGTATATATTAATTAACTGGGGAAAAAGCTCCTCGGCCCCGTGCCGTGTACATTATTTATGAGTGTCTCGGGGCCATGGTGACTTATGGGCCCTCCTGCCCCATTCCCTGCCTTGCTTTGCTCCCTCCCAGTTGCCACGTGTCGGTGTTTGCCCGGTGGGACCGGCTGCCGGCCGTGGTGCGGTCGTGGTGGGAGTGGGGTGGGCAAAGCTGCGGAGCCCATCGCTGCGTGTTCCTGCCCAGCAGGGCCGGGCTCTGCCAGCCCTGGTGCCCTCAGCCCAGGGGCTGCTGGTCCTGTCCAACAGCCTGGGCTGCCCAAGGGGCTTCTCCATCCCTGGGAGACACAGGGGAGATGGTGCGATGGGATGGAGATAGGGATAAAGGATGGGGATAGGGATAAAGGATGGGGATGGGATGGGATGGGATGGGATGGGATGGGATGGGATGGGATGGGATGGGATGGGATGGTGGCTGCAGCATGTGACCTTCCCTCCCCTCCATGCCACAGGACCACAGCCCAGGGCAAGACCACAGCCCTGCACCCCGGTGAGCTCCAGCACAGGCAGGCACCAGCCCCAGTTCTCCCTCCCCGGGCAGCTGACAGTCCAAGAGTCCCATGGCGGGGAAGAGGAGCTGGACGGCACTTTATAAATCACCGTCTCCCTTTATAGATGGAGTTTCAACCTTCCTGGCTTCTGCTGGGGGATTTATTAGCAGTTTGATTTCCTGCAGCAATAACTCACCGGGGCGGGCACCACGGCTCCTCTGCACCCTTGAGCAGGTCCTTGGCACCCCAGTGGTGACGTGGAACCTCCCCACGGGTGCCCAGGCGCAGGGGTGCCCCAGGACCCCCTCCTGCACCATTGCCTTTCCCTGATGCAATGTCGATGAGCAGTGGGGGCTCCTGCCCGCAGGCAGGGATGGCCGGTGGAGCCCTGCCTGCATCGCTGGTGGGACAGGGATGGGGATGAGGACAGGGGGCTCTGCTGGCGCTGGCCACAGTGTCCACACTGCCAGGCTGTGCAGGGATGGGATGGGATGGGATGGAGATGGAGATGGGATGGGGATGGGGATGCAGATGGGGATGAAAATGGGATGGGGATGCAGATGGGGATGAAAATGGGATGGGGATGGGGATGGGACAGGGATGGGGATGGAGATGGGACAGGGATGGGGATGTAGATGGGGATGGAAATGGGATGGGGATGGGGATGCAGATGGGGATGGAGATGGGAGAGCTGGCAGCTGGTCCCACCCTATCTCCAAGGTCCTTGGCTCAACTTATTCGCGTTCCCACACAGACCTGACAGCCGAGGGATTTTCATTCCCCAAAGGATTTTCTTAATTAGGAGACTTCAGAAATCGCTATCGCGCGCACCCACACACCCCCTCATCTCCAGCTCTTCAAAGGCTCTGCCCACCCACCCTGCTGCAGTGCCGCGGGCGGGGGCTGCGGCTGGACCAGCACAGGGGCATTGCGGTGGCATCGCGACAAGAAGGGGGTGCGGAGACCCTGCTCCCCCCAGGGCCAAGCCTGGGGAGGAAAGGACGGGGCACATTCCTGCTCCCTGAAGTTCGCTGCCCTAATGAGGTCTGGGCTAAGACGATTAAGAAGAACTTTAGTGATGGGTTTTATAATCCTGCCTGAAAGGGAAACACGCCTCCACTCTCCTTCCCCTGCCCTGTCCCAGCAGGGACCTTCCCTCCTGGTGACCTTGTGCCAATGTCCTCCCCGGCACCTGCAGGCAGGGTTGGTTCATGGATTGGGTTTGATCCCAGTGCTGCCCATGGCACCGGGGCTGGATGGCCGTGGGTGAGCAAGGCTGATGCTGGCAGTGTCTGGATGCGCTGGGGAGGCAAGACAGGGTTCAGCCACATACTTGCCGTGCTTGCACCATACCTGTAATACCCACACTGTACCTGCACCATACCTTCCCTACCTGTGCCATAACTGTGTTGTATCCATGCCGTGCCCACCCTCCCTGTGCCACACCTGCCATGCTTGCACCATACCTGCTGTTCCTGTGCCGTGTTTGCCATGCCCGTGCCATACCTGCACTGTACCTACTGCACCTGCATCTTACCTGCTGTCCCTGCACCGTACCCACCACACCTGCACCATATCAGCTGTACATGCACCATACTTGCACTGTACCTGCGCCGTACCCACTGTCATTGTGCCATAGCCACCATACCTGTGCCATACCCAGTGTACCTGCACCATACCTGCACCATACCCACCATCCCTGAGCCATACCTGCTCTACCTGCACTGTAGATGTCACATCTGTCCCATATTCACCATGGCTGCACCATGCCCACCATTCCTGTGCCGTACCCACCATCCCTGTGCTGTATCCACCGTCCCTGTGCTGTACTCACCATCCCTGTGCCGTACCCACCGTACCTGTGCCGTACCCACCATCCCTGTGCCGTACCCACCATCCCTGTGCCATACCCATCATCCCTGTGCCGTACCCACCATCCCTGTGCCATATCCATCACCCCTGTGCCATACCCACCGTACCTGTGCCATACCCACCATCCCTGTGCCATACCCATCACCCCTGTGCCGTACCCACTGTACCTGTGCCGTACCCACCGTCCCTGTGCCGTACCCGCCGTCGCTGCACTCCTGCAGCAGACACATGTAGGCGCGGGGCGGGTTTCCCGCAGCCTGTTGAGCTGGTTGCAAGGGAGGAATTGATCCCTGCTGCTTCTGTGTAATACCAGAGAAACCATTTCCACGATATCCCAAACTAAATCAGTTATTCTTGACAAAAATCCAATAAAGAGCTCAGTCCTTCTCCATAGGCAGATAAAGCCCAGATTAACGGGGCTGCCTAGATCAAAAAAAAAAGAAGAGAAAAAAAAAAGAAGAAAAAAAGGAGGAAATGCTGGGAAATGAGCGCGGGATGTAGAGGAGACTTCTTCCACCTTCTAGCTTTCCCAAGGCTGCTGCAGCTCAGGATTTTATTACAAAAAGCCACCTAAGTATTACAGGCTAATCCGTAAATCCCAGCCTAGTAAAATATGTGATGGATTTTGTAAATTGTGCCCTTTACAAATCTGATTGAACTTCTTTTTCCTTGCTAGTTCCCTTTTCTTCTCCTTCCCCCTCTTCTCTCAGGGGATTTTTTTCTTCTCCTTGGGGACCATGATGCCTTTTGGTGTCTGTGTCCTGGTCCTGCTCCTTCTCCAGCCTGAACCCCAGTCCCTGCTGGCAGTCAGTTGATCATGGGAATGACATGGCAGCAAGTCTGGACCATGATGGGGACAATTGATGGAGATGGACATGGGAATGCAAATGGGAATGGGATGGGAATGGACATAGAGATGGAGATGCAGATGGAGACGGAGACAGAGACGGAGATGGAGATGAAGGCAATTGATGGAGATGGAGATGGAGATGGAGATGGAGATGGAGATGGAGATGGAGGTGGAGATGGAGATGGAGATGGAGATGGAGATGGAGGTGGAGATGGAGATGGAGATGGGATGGGGTGGGGAAGAGAAAAGCAATGGGGATGGAGAAGGGGATGAGGAAGGGAAAAGGGATGGGGAAGGGGCTGCGGATGCAGAGCCCACTCATGGCCCTGTGGCTGGAGCCAGTTGCTGCATTAGGAACTGCTTCTCTTCCCGCCCTGTCTCTACATCCCACTGGCAGCTGGGCTGTATGGAGGCAGGAGGGTGGCCGTCAGTGCCAGACCCCATGGGGATGGGTGTCCCCTGGGTGCTACTGGGTGCCAGCGGGGCAGGGGGACCAGTGATACCCCACTGTGGTGGGGCCACCCTGAGCCTGGGGGGCGGGGACCCAGGGCCTGGGGAGGCTGTGGTGGGTCAGACAGGGACCGTGTTGTCTCTGGCTCCTTCTCAGAGGCTGCGGAGGGTCCTGGCTGCTCATCCAGGCTGTAAATCCTGGGTGTCAGTTGTGGTGCGGGTCAGTCTGAAACCGCTGCATGGCCAGGGGCTGCAGAGCATCTCCAGCTCATGCAGTGCCTGCCCAAACACCCTCTGGCTCCTCCCGGTTCCAGAATGGTCCCTGGGGCTAGGACAGGCTGGGAAGCCTGGAAAAGGGATTTCTTAGAGCCATCCATTTGGGGTGAGTAGCCCAGCCCAGCACTATGGACCTTCCCAGAATGGAAGATGTTTCTGCACAGGAGGGGGATGAATTGGGCACGTCTTTCCTTCCTCCAACATTATTTCCTGTTTTTTTATTAAAGCAAGATGTTACTGGCAAAAGTCGCGCTCCCTTCCCTGTTTTTCCATCAAATTATTTTGCAGAGGAACATCTGGCGGCAGCTAACAAAGGGGCTATTCCTGCTTGGCGTGGCACAGACGCTGATTTCCCCGCAGTGGCCGGGGGCAGCTGGCAAATGCCACCTGCCACCATGGTGCCTGTCACCGTGGCCACGGGGTGACACGGGTGGCAGCAGGGGTGGGGACCTGCAAGCATCATGCCCCGTGCAGCAAACTGGGAGCTGGGAAGAGGAGAAACATCTGCCACGTCTTTCATTTGACTTTGTTCCACCCCGAGTTGCTTTTACTTTTGGTTTAAGGGTAACGCTGAGGCTGATGGAGACCTGGGGTCACATCCTGCCTCCGAGACAGGCTCCAGCCCTCAGCAGCTGGATCTGACTCCAGATCTCTGCCGGGGGGCTCAGATCCTCCCGAGGTGGCTGAGCAGCAGCGACGGGTGGGGGGTGATGTGCACCGAAGCCCCCCCAGCCTGGCTTTCTCTGTTGTGCCTTGTGAAAGACCCAAGGGGATGAGTTCACTGTGCAGGTCTGAGGGATCTGAATTGCCCTTGAAGAAATGAGGGCTGAGTTTGTGCCCAAAGGTGCAGCGAAGGGCACCTGAGCTCCCACTGGTGCTGATCGTGGAGACAGCAGGGCCAGGGCTGTGCCTCAGTTTCCCCCATACCAATCGACACTGCGGCTGGGGCAGTGAGGAGCCATTCAGCTCCTCCTGTCCTCCTAAACCCCACTCTGTCATGAAACAGGAGCGTTCCATGTGCTTGGAGCCAGCGCTGGTGGATGCTAGGTGGTAACCATGGCAACTGCCAGGTTTCTGTTTCCTTGCCCTTGCCAGTCACCTTGAGATGCCACCATGTCCTGGTAACCAGCTGGACACTCCACTGCCACTCTCTGAGCTGCTCCAGCACGTGTGGCAGAGGGATGTGGTGGCAGCAGGGCTTTGATGGGCATCCCCTTCCCCACCCCAGCACAAGGGCTGGATCCAGGCGTCCAACACCACTGGGGGCTCCTGGGTGTCCCCACGCTTCTGGGGATGGCAGCCAGCGCTGTGGGATGGAGCCCTACGTCATCCTGACACCACATCCCTGGTGCTGGCAGCATCCCTGCCCGGCAGCGCCGGCGGAAGGAGACCTGCGAGACACACAAAACAACATCTGCAAACGCTTAACCACGCAGCCGGCCCGGCCCTTCCCGAAATAGCTCGCTGGGGTGGGCTCCCATGCCAGCACTGATGTCATTTGCTTTTATTTCCCTCCCGTCTGCTCCTTTCCCCGCTGGAGCCACGACTCACTTGTCAGCCGCGCTCTGTGCCGAGGGCTTCGCTGCCGCCAGCCTGGCCTGTGCCGGCACGGCCGGACAGCCGCTGAATGCTGGCTGGGGGTGTAGAGGGGCTGGGTGGGTCTGGACGGTGGTTGAGATGCCATCAGAGACTCCTCATGTCCCTCTCCAGAGCTGGGATGAGCCTTTATTTATCCAGCAGTGTGGGCGTCGAGGGAAAATGGGGGAAATCCAGGCTGGCGGCTGCTGGATGCTCTGGTGGGGTTGGTGCAAGTGGGGAGGGGTTGGGGGACAGCAGTTGGTTGTTCCCACACCTCTGGCTGTGCCACCACCACTCCAGGAGCTCTGAGGAGAGGGGATGCCCTAGCCATGCCCGGGCACGCGGTTCCAGCACTGCAGGGCTTGCCAGCACGGGTACCACTGGGACACGCACCCACGTCCCCGAGCAGCTCCCCAGGGCTGCCGATGCCTTCGCACCATGGGCCGCAGCCAGCCCCGGCCTCTCTCCACGCACAGGGAGTTAACTTGGCCACAGCCGTGGAAGCAGAGCCAGGGCCCGGCGCTGAGCCAGCCCGCGCAGGCAGGAGCCGGCCAGTTGGCTGCAGCCCCTCGCCTGGCTCCAGCACCAGCACATGCCTCCGGAGCAACGTGTCGGCTCAGCATCCGCCGGCGCAGCCGACCACTCAGGGCTCTGCTCCATCCTTCCCGCCAGCACTGCGGGATCCCACCATGGGGGCCTGGCGGTTCCCTTGGCCTGGGGTGACACAAGGGTGTAGGCAAAGCTCATGGAGAAAAGGCCACCAGCCCATGGGGACACCACCCAGCCGGAGTCTGTCACAAGGACACAGTGGCACGGTGCCCAGCATTGCCTCCATCCCATCTCAGCCATTTTTCAGTGCTGTAAATCACCGTTGCAGCTGGACATCCCTTTGTCACCGCATGTGTGACCCTGGTGTCACCAGGGCAGCACATCCAGGTGGGACGGTGGCACTGCAGAGCCAACGGTGGGCAGTTGGGCTTGCGGGAGGAGTGAGCTCCACCGGGCACTGCCTGCGTGCCATGCCAGTGTCTGCCAGCCACAGCCACTCCTGCTCGGCAAGGAGCCTTCGCTGGGAGATTTCCTGACATCGCGTGGAAAAATGGGTGGAGTGGGAGGACTCCTCATGCAGCCAGGGAGGAGCTGGGGGGTGCTGGCCCTGCCTGCCTCTGCTCTCCCCAGATTCCATTTCTCTGCCCCGTGGCAGCACAGGAGACCCCCACGTCCCCTCGGTCACCTCAGGGGATGTGCCCCTTGTCCCCTCCGTCGCCCTGGCTCAGCACTCAGCCTGTGCCTGCTGCCCACTCCAAGACATGCGGGTTGTATCCCCCTGTCCTCCTTCCCTGCAGGAACACATGGCACCAAGTCCTCAAATAATTGCTTCATTATGGGCTAATTACTGCAATTAGCTGAGCAGTGCTCCTGCAAGTGCCTGCTGGCCTGTGCACAGCCAGTCACGTCCCCTCCAGCCCCACAGCCCGCAGTGGTGGCACCAAGCACGGACAGGATAGACCCAAGGATGCTCCATTTGGCTTGGGGTGCTCGAGCTCAGCACCCCAAAGGGTGCTCAGTCACCTGAGAACCCTGGGCTGGGCATGTGGGTTTGCTGGACCCACTGCAGCCGCCTCAGCATCCCCATCCTGAACTGACTTTTTGGGAGAGACACCCAGCAGTTTGGGAGGGGGTGGGATGAGATGGGATGGGATGGGATGGTTACATGCCAATGCCCTGTGGCACCATGTGGCTCTGGTCCCCAGCTCTGTGGTGGGGTTGGTGACACTCAAGACCAAAGGGTTGCTGTTCCCTGATGACTTTTCATGGCTTTTGTCATCCTCCGCGGCTCCCAGCACCACAGTTCTGCCAAGTGGGAGCAAAGCCGGGGAGGTGCCGACAGTTCCCGCTGCCCACGAGTGTTTTATCTTTAATTCCTCCCCTGGGCCTTCTCCTGCACATGGCACGAGAAACAAAAACGGTTCCAGCCCCAGGTACTCCAGAGGCCCTGGGATGGCTCCTCTCCTACACCCAGCAGCACTGGGAGCAGCGCTGTCCTCAGCAGGGCCAAGCAGCCCAGAGGCCACGGTGATGGGTGCATTCACCCTTCTCCTTGGGGCTGGACTCACAAAGCTGCTTGGTGGACAGGGGAACCCAGCCTGGGCAGAGGCAGGATGGGTCCCTGCAGGGATGGGGTGTTGGTGTGGGGGGGATATGCTGCGGAGCGGCTGCTTTTGAGCCCTTACATCTGCCGATGTGCTGTCACGATGGAGCGTGTAATTGGGACGTGCCGCAGCAGCGTGGTGACACGCATTCCTCCGGCACGGCTCGGCTGGTGCGTGGCAGGGGGGGCTGGTGGGCTGCTGCCCCGTGATGGGCTCATTTGCTTTGCTTTGTCACAGGCTGCTCGATACAGGCATTGCTTACGGTGACACAAGCCGTGGGCAGGTGCCAAATGGGGACTCCCCTCCCTGCCAGCACCTGAAACTGCTGTGGGGAAATGGGGTGCAGCAGCGCAGAGATGATGTGTCCCCATCTGTCCCCCAACACTGGGGAGCTTGGGATGAGCTGGAGTGATTGGGAATGCACAGAGGCCCCATCCTCCACCATCACCCTGGTGTTGGCCCCGTCCCGGTGCCATGGTGAGAGCTGGGAGCACTGGGGACAGCCGTGTCCCATGCCCACGGTCGTGCTCAGCCCCGCTGCCTGAGCCACGGCCGCGCCTTATGAATAAATGAAGTGCGAGCGAAGCGTCTGCCTAATGGCACGATGACAAATGTGTACCGAAACCGGAGGGAAAAGAGAACGATTTGAGGAATTCAATTATTTAAAAGAAGCTTGTTACTGGTAGGCACCGGGGAGCCTGTGCCAGCGCGGGCGTGGGGGGAGGCGTGGAGCATCCCAGGGAGCACTGTGGGATGTTGGGGACCAGCAGAGCGGGGCTGAGACCCCCCCGTAGGGGATGGGGACGTTCAGGGTGGGGGTCTGTGAGAGCTGGTGGCTGGGTGAGGATGGGCAGCATGGGCAACGTGTGGGCAGCAGGCGGCTGGGGAGCAGGAGGGATTCATTCGCACCTCGCTGGGCTGGCAGCAGCCTTCTCGGGAGGTGCAAATGGCCTCGGCAGGAGCTGGTGGCCCTGCCAAACCCCTGGTGCATCGGATGAACTGGTGGTGCTTGGACGCAGTGCAGGGCCTGATCCTGCTCAGCTGGCAGCCGTGGTGCAGGGCGGTCAGTCCAGCCCCAGTGATGCTGGAGTTGGGAGCAGACCACATGGAGGGGGATGTACATTTAAAATGGATTTAAGTCAGTCCCACTGTCCCCAGCACGCAGAGGTGAGTGTCCCCATAGCCTGGTCATGGTCATTTCCATGTGGCACAGGGGACAAAAGACGCTGGCTGCTTGTTCTTGCTGCCTCTGCTGGGTTTCTCTCCATGGGCAGAAGCAAACTCGGGGCTCAGACGAGTCCATTCCTCCCTTCAGGGGTCACAGTGGCTATGGGGACCTCCAGCTCCATCCAGCACTGTGCTGCCTCCCCGCCGCTGGCCTCCCCCAGGGCCGTGGGACTGTGCCACGTCCTTGGCCGCAGATGCCAGAGGCCGAGTGGATCAGTGCACATCCCCCCCCCACCACACAGCCAGCGGTGATGAAACCTGGCAGGGGATGCGGGCTCCAGCAGCCAGCTCTCGGCGCACGCCCGGCTGCTTGCCGCGCTGCCTGGGGACCTCTCGCTTTTAGCTCGCATATGCTGCGAGGCGATGCGCTTCCTTCCCCTCCAGCCTCCTTTGGCTGCCAGCTGGCGAGCACCAGGGCTTGGGCAGAGGCTGGAGTCAGGGTGCTTGGGTCCACACAGCCCATGGTCCCTCCATTCCTCCCTTCTCGTGCAGCTCTGTGGTGCAGGAGCAGACCATGTCTGACTCTCATGGGATGCTGGCATCCTCCACTTGAACACTTAATCAAGAAAAGGGTTGTCAAGCCTTGGAAGAGGCTGCCCAGGGCAGTGGTGGAGTCCCCAACCCTGGAGAGCTTTCCGAGCCATGGAGATGTGGTGCTGAGGGACATGGTTTCGTGGTGCCCTGGCAGTGCTGGGGGAATGGTTGGACTTCATGACCTTAAAAGGTCTTTTCCAACCCAAACACTTCAGTGGTTCTATGATTCTAAGAAAATCAATGCGAGCATGGCACAGGCACGCCGAGCAGCATCCACTGCTGAAGCCCAGTAGGGCACAGCATCCTACCCTGACTGGCTCTGCTGCGAGAGCTGCTGCCCATCCCAGCACATCAGAGGACCCTGATGTGACTCTGATCACAGCCCTTGTGCCAAAGCAGCCCCTACAGCTCACGGCTGCAGAGCTCCCAGCGCCGCTGCCCCGGCCGTGCCAATTGCTCCCAGCAATTCCAAGCCCTCGCCGCTGGCAGCAGCCAGAAGGCAGCAGCTGTTTGCCAGGGAGGCAGAGCCTGGGCTTGGGCAGCCGTGCCGCAGCCCGTGCCAAGCCAGGGAGCCGTGGCAGTGAACAAGCCCCAGCTAATCTGTCGGGCCATTCTCCACAGGGCTTGCGGATGCCAACGGCTGCTGAGCGTGAATCTGCTGCTTTCAGGTGCCCGCTCTGAACAAGCAGGATTAGTGCCAGGGTGCCATGGATTAGGTGCCGCCTCAGAGCCCCTCGGTGCCAGCCTCCCCCTCCTGGGGGTCCTTCCAGAGCTGCAGGCAGCGTGTGGCTGTTTGGAGAGAAGAAAAATCGCAGCATCAATCAGAGCGGGGAGCGAGAGCAAAGCCGGGTGATTTAGGTGACTGGTCACCGCCGTAACTGATGATGAGCTGCGAGTTGAGGAGAGAGAAATAGGGCAGCAACACAGGCTGGCATCTGTTTGCACAAACTACTTTATCCACAGAGGGGATCCAGCACCCAGGGAAGTGATAAATCCCCCTCGTCGCGGCCGTGTGCTCAGATGAGACGGCTTTTGAAGGAAGGCAGCAGCTCAGCCGTGAGTTACCATCTGGGGAGCACCCATGTCAGCTGGTGTGGGACCCCAGGGATGCTGGATCTCCAGTGTGGGACCCCAGGGATACCATGTCTCTGGTCTGGGACCCTGGGGATGCTGATTCTCTGGTCTGGGACCTCAGGGACGCTGCATCTCCAGTGCTGGACCTCCAGGATGCTGGGTCTCCAGCACACACCGTGATGTGGATGATGTCTGCAATCGAGATCTGCAGGGGACCCTGTGGTTCTCGGTCCTCTCCTATCCCATGCCAGTGCCACCTCTTCCATGCAGCCCCTTCCTTCAGGAGGAAGAGGAGGCACCAGGGCCAGGTGTTTCTTTCCTGCATACCTCTTCCTGTGCGCCAGATGAGCAGAGGGAAATCATCCGTAATTGCTTATCTAGAAGCCATTCTGCGATGTGGCAGAGTCACCTTCCCCTGATGGTCCTGGTGCCAGGGCAGGGAGATGGGAATCGGGGGGTTCAGGAGCAAGGGTATTCCCACTCCTGGGTCCCTCTCATCCCCATCTCCCTGCCCCAGTGCCGGGACCACCAGCCAGCGACCTCCCTCCAGCTCCTTTCCCCTGATGCTGCCGATGCTGCGCCTCATCCTCCAAATGGATTCTTGGCCATGGCCAAGGGTGACATGTGACGGTGTGATGGAGAGTCTGTGGCCCTTTCAGGGACAATTAATCACTGGGAAAATAAAAGCAATATAAAGTCTGTGGGCAGGCTGGGAGCCATGTTCTGCCTCGGTGCCATGGCCAGAGCGCTGCTTTCCCCCGTTGCTCTGGGTTCCTCTTTCTGCGCTCGCCTTCAGCGGTGCAAATTTCCCATCATTTTATTTAAGCACACGAGCCACCCTCCATCCCCGGGCCCTGACGCTCACGTACCCGAGCCCAGCAAAACGATTTACACAGAGATGATGTACGACCTGCTTGCTCATCTAAGTTTGCAGCTGAGATGTCTCCGCAGAGAGTGGTGCTGGCTGGGAGGAGGGGGGTTCTCGCTGGATCGGGATGCAGCAGTGATGCTTTGTGCTGGAGGTGTCTTTTATTTTTATTTTTTCTGTACAGGAGTTTTTTTAAACAGCCTCACAAATCGATCCCCTGTCACCCACCCTCTGCCGTGGGTAATGGCAGGTAAATGGAGCCCTGGGTCCTTGGCTCTCCCGTGTGCAACACGTGTGTGTCCGGAGCCCCTCCGTGCCTGCGCGCACGTGTGTCGAGCTTTGCCGCACACGTGGCTGCGCATCAGCATGTCTGCGTGTGCACACCCGCTCCCGCTGTATGTATGGGTGTGCGCGGCTTTATGACAACTGAAATGGAAAAGACAATTGGATGTCAAAACCTATCCGAGGAGCCCATTTATACCCACCGACTTTTATGGGATTCCCACTGATTGATTCAGGCCCCATAAAACTTCCCGCAGCAGCTCCCACCCCTCCCGGCACGCTCTGCCGCTGTTCACCAGGGACATGATTGACTCCTCTGCCTGCGGTGGGATCCTATCCGGCATCCTGGGATGTGCAGCTTCTTTCCAGCTCCCTGCTGGACCCGCTCCAGATGTGGGATGCGGTGCATGTGCCACCACATCATCCATTGCACCATCAGGGCATTGGTTGGGCTGGGGGCTGGATCCTGCACCTGGACTTTCCCTTCCAAGACACTTTTTTCTCCTTGCGGAGCTGAACTTCACACTTTGCTGATGGTCTCCAAGTGACAGCCCTTGGTGCTACTGGTCCATTTAAGGCAGGAGGTAGGCAGGATGTGGGCATCAGCCCAGGCACACAGCCGTGCCTGGCAGTAGCCAGGGTGAGCCAGCCCGCTGGACCAGACAGCGCTGGTGTGGAGCAGGTGGGGTTGGTGTCTGTCCATGGGGAGGGCACGGTGAAGTGCTGGTGCAGGTCACTGTGTGTCACCAGGAATCATAAACTCATTTGGGTTGGAAAAGATCTTGAAGCTCACAGAGTCCAACCCTTCCCCCAGCACTGCCAGGGCACCACTAACCCCTGGCCCTCAGCACCACATCTCCACAGCTTGGAAACCCCTCCAGGGATGGGGACTCCACCACTGCCCTGCCCAGCCTGGCACAGCCCTTCACAGCCCTTCCCACCACGAAATTGTTTCTCATGGCCAACTTCAAGCCCTCCTAGTACAACTTGAGGCCGTTTCCTCTTCTCCTGAGATTCAGCACTTGTGTAAAACACGTGCAGACGGGTGCAGAGCTTGGCACAGCCCGTGGGACTCCTCCAGTGGGTGCTGACTCTGCACCCATTGCACCGTGCTGGCCCCGTGCGTGTTGGAGTGGGGAGCCTGTGCTGGACGATGGTGATGGAAGACCTTCCTCAGCATCACTGGAGCTGCTGGCCCTTGTCGGAGCGACTCAACCGGCAGCTTCCCGCCAGCGGTCTCCTCATGGCTGAGCACACTGACCTTTCCCAGCGCATCCCAGCTCAGCCCCCAGCCGCTGCTCCTGCAGATGAGCAGCCCCAGCCCCCTCCTCCCCACACCGCTCCCCCCCCAGCCCTCTTCTCCCCAGCACCTATTAATATTCATACCTCCGTGTGTGCAGTGAGAACTTGGACACAATCAGGACATTGCAATGATTGCATGGGGACAGACAGCGGGTTGCTGGCAGAGAGTCCAACATGGCGGTGTCTGTGACACCAGGGAGTGATGGTGGCAGATGAGGGTGACAAGGAGAGTCTGGGCCTCCCGATCCCTGGAAACCACAGAGGGCACTCCCAAGACCTCCAAGATTTGGGCTGAAAGGGCTCGGTGTAGCCTTCCTACCATGCAAGTAGCTTTCAAGAGCGAGGGAGGGAAGTTATCCAGCACCTGCATGGGAGAACAGCTGCTGTATTGCCACCGCGCTGCCCTTGTGTTGCTGTTAATGTTGCCATTGCATGACCATTGTGTTGCTGTTGGGTTGACATTGTGTTGACGTGGTAGCGTTGTTGCGTTAACGCCGTGGTGCTATTGTGCTGCCGTTGCATTGCCGTTGAGTTGCCATTGTGTTGCCATAGCATTGCCATGGCATTGCTGTTGTGCTACCATTGCACTGCCGTTGTGTTGCCGTTGCATTGCTGTAACACCGCTGGAGCATCTTCATCGCATTACCCTGTGGTTGCCATCACATTGGCATTGCCCAGCCCTGCACCCAGCACAGCCTTGGGAGCACACTGGGGCTCCCCACGGCCTTTCTCCCAAGGGCTGAAGGCCACAGAGGACTCTTATCCTGGTGGCTTTTCCTCGCTGGAGCAAAGCCCGGTGAAGAAGCATCCCCAGCCATCAAAGCATTGGGGTCCATTAGACCATTGAGAGGGTCTGAGTGCAAGGACCAGGGCTGGGCTGCTCCACATCAGTCCATCAACGGAGCTTGGAAAGCCGAGGACTGTCCGATTTATTGCTCTGGTCCCAGTACAGCATGTCCCTGGTGTCACGGGAAGGGCAGGCCCACGCCGGCTCCACCACGGCCGCACGCCTCGCAGGACAACACGATCCCACCGTGCTTTATAAAAAGCAGTGCTCCTGTAATAAAGAATTTAATAACCCGCTGTGCCTGTGTGGATAGAAAACTCATTTGTTTAATAGGCAGCAGTTTGGCTTTGTCATGTTCATTTAGTTTTTAATGGCGCACAGTTGTGCCAATATTGATTTTAGCTTATAGGGACTCAAAAAATTTACTATCTGGAATTATCTGAAATGTAGCCGTTTTATCTGGCAGGCAGGAAGATGGATCTCTCCTTGCCTCGCTCCCGGCTGGCATGATGGCACAAGCCATTTGTTGAAGGGCTCCACATGATCCCGTGCCCGGCCCTTCCTCACCCACGGCATGTGGCAGCAGCCGGCGTCACTGTGCTGGACCTCTCCTGCCTGCGGGCTTGGGGAAACTGAGGCACGAGAGGTGGTTCCACAAAGTCAACCTTTGCCTGTGGGTTGGGCTGGGAATCAGACCCGGCAGTCGGGTCTCTCCAGCTGTATTCTGAGAAAAGAAGGCTCCAGGGAGACTTTCAGGACTTAAAGGGACCTGTCAGAAAGATGGGGATGGACTTTTGAGCAGGGCCTGCTGCAAAAGGACAAGGAGTGATGGGTTTAAACTAAAAGAGGGAGATTTAGACTAGAAAGAAGGAGAATTTTTTTACAGTGAGGGTGGTGAGAGCCTGGCGCAGGTTGCCCAGAGAGGTGGTCGCTGCCCCATCCCTGGCACCATTGCAGGTGAGGTTGGCCGGGGCTCTGAGCAACCTGCTCTAGCTGCAGATGTCCCTGCTCCCTGCAGGGGGGTTGGAACTATGTGATCTTCAGGGTCCCTTCCCACCCAACCAATCTATGATTCTATGAGTCTATTCCATGAGGCTGTTTGGTGCTGGAAGAAACGTGTTGATGGAGCAGCCCAGACCTTCCCCCATCACCCACCGCTCAGTCTCCTCTTCCTTCGCTCATTTTTAATGAGTCAGCAGCTCTCATACAGCCTGTCCCCCCCGTCCCCCCCCCGCAACAGGGGTGACAATTGACAGCAAATCCCATTGACGGCCCCTTATCGAGCGTAATTACTCGGCAGGAACCAGCCGGAATCCATTTCCCGAGCATCTGTGCGCTCGGCGGCTCTCCCCGGCGTGCCGCGGGGTGATGCTCGGGGTGCTGTGACCCCCATCCCGGCAGCCCCTGGTGAGCAGAGCAGAGCCGGCTGGAGCAGCGAACCCAGCAGGTCTGGGGGGCTCGGTGTGGGGAGGGGGCTGAGCAAGGACCCCCCATCCCACATTCCCCCTCAGTCCCAATCCCAAACAATTTTTTGCCCATAATCACGGAGTAATTCTCTTTGAGGTTTTGCTGCTGAACAGGATTGATTGAGGAGCTGGTAATTACCTCTCCCTAAAGGGCCGCTGGGGTTTTGTAGGAACACAAGCAGGGGAGCAAACGGCTGATTTTGGAGGGGGGACAGGCTCTGGGAGCCCTGCAGACCCCACAGCCCCCTCCCCAGGTCCCCACTTGTGTCCACTCCCCATCGCCAGCTCTGCCAGGCTCTGGCGATGGCTCGTGCAGCCTGTGCTCCGTGCCATTCATTATGCAAGTCTGTAAATATATTATTTACTATTTCCCCCATTATTATCCATTATTTATCACCTGATCCTGTAGCGCTGGAAATCAGTGCAGCACCTGGAGCACCCTGTGCTGGGAAACTGCCTGTTGGACTGTGGAGAGCCCCCACGATGTGGGGCCAGGCTGGAGCCCCGAGGCCGTGGCTGAGCTGAGTGGGTATGGTGAGGACAGGTGTGTGGGGACATGGGGGGTCGTAGAATCATGGAATTGTTTGGGTTGGAAGAGATCTTTCAGATCATAAAGTCCAGCCGTTCCCCCAGCACTGCCAGGGCACCACTAACCCCTGGCCCTCAGCACCGCATCTCCACAGCTTGGAAACCCCTCCAGGGATGGGGACTCCACCACTGCCCTGCCCAGCCTGGCACAGCCCTTCACA
>VZZY01009586.1:0-52119 GCA_013400335.1 Eurystomus gularis | reverse complement strand
CAAGTGATTAGTTATTGGGGGATTTTTAGGCCTACATAGTATATCTGAATAAAAAGCTGATCAGCTTGCTTCCCGAGCAAAATCATAGCAGAATTGTGATACTGCAGATCAGCAGAGCTGAAATCCAGTTCTGTTACAGCCCAGAGTGGGCGAACAGACTGTCCAAAATCTGCCTGAGTAAAGTGTGTGTCTCACAGGCACTGTTACATCAAACAGACATCAGTTGTCACTTGTTAGGACCATTAACTAGACAAGTCCAAAATAAAACACAGGCCAGAAAAGATACATCTTACATTCTATAAATTGTGTGGTCTGAGAATCTATTAAAGCTGACAGAAAAGAGGGCTCTGAATTGGTGAGCTGGCTGATTACACCTCGTTCTTTATTCCCTATTGACTTTGGGTATGCCATACCGTTCCATTTCCTGGAGAAATAAATTAAAAGTCAGAAGTAATTTGCCTGATGGAGGGTGCAGGTGGAATTTTGTTCAGACGAGCATTTGCACATTGTGAAATCCAATTTAACCCCTTGATGGGGTATAGCTTATTTTCTTTTGTTGACAGCTTTGTGGCAGCTAAAATAGGAACCTGATTAAATAGAGACAGTGAGAGATTGAGGTCTTGTTCTAACAGCAGGAGGATCAAGGCCTCTAATCTTATCTCCCTGAAAACTGAGATGAGCTGAGGATGCTGGCAGTGAGATAAGCTTGGCTATTTTGAGCTATAAAAAGACCCAAGAAAAGAGAAGAGGTGTGAGGTGGAGGAAAAAGATTTTTCACATAAAAAATAATACCGCTTTGTTTAAATACATTTGGGTCAAGTGCTTGGAATGTATATGGTATTATAAAAGTAGTGATTTCATTTTACTGTATGAGCGCACATCAAAGTACAAATAATAAGAGCTTGCTCCCTCTTTGCAAAGAAAACATGTCTGCCAATTTCTAAATATGATTCATAATTTATAATCTACCAGGAGCACAGTAATAACAGTAGAGGCCAAGTGGGAGGAGACCACTTCTGGCAGAAGTGGAATTGCTTCAACTTGCAGTCAAACTTTAAAAATGTTTTGAATGGAGCAATAACATCAAATCACTGAGGAAAGCCTTTTGTCAGGTGGAATGTAGAGCCGTCTGTACAGGACTACTTGTTCGTTTTTTGCTCATTTGTTTGGAAGTAACCGAAGAAACTATAGAAGCTTTGCTCCCCTTCTTGTTCTACCTACGGTGTGGGGTTTTTACATTTCCTTGTAATACTTTGTCCCATATCAAATTTCAGACATTGGGTAAAAATGGGTAAGAATGAGGAAAGGAAAGAAATGAGACAGCACTGAGGATATGATTAATTCTCCGTGGTTTACTGGAAGAATAAAATGGAAAGGAAAGGCTGGACAAAGACATACAAAAACCTAAGTAAGATATTACACTAAAGTTACTTTCTAAGAATGTCAGTCAAAAGCATCCACTTTTGCAATTGTTTTTCATTGGCAAAAGTCTAAAATGACAGTTAAGTTGATTTAATTCAGCTGTGGTCCTGTTTGCTCATCTGTGGAGCTATGCAGATCCATGCTACCTGAAGATGTGCTGGGTACATAACATCTAGAATTGGACCATATACTTTCCTGAGCACATTTGTGAAACTCCATTGCCCCGAGTGGTTAAGGATTAGTCTCCAGCGTTAGCTCGCTAAATGGGCTCCTGTTGTCATGAAAGAAATTACAGCCAATGCATTATGTTCTACCTGGTAGGACCATTCTTCTCTGATCAAAATACCACTGATCCAGTTTCACTGTCAATCAGAATGAATTTTGAACTTCAATTTTTGCGTGTGTGATATGTTTTTTTACCATAATACATAGTCAAAGCTCTCCATTGCAGTGTTCATTTATTTTCCTAGAATGTATTGCATAGAAGCTTAGTGTGTTAAAAAAGATCTGTGATAAATACTTTTAAAAGGGGTTTAAACCCCTCGTTATTGCCAAGCAGTGCTTTCAGATCCTTGTGGTAATTATTAGCATTGATGCATTGATTCTGGTCATCCAAACTCACAAAGTACATCATTACACAGTTGCAATGGTGCACTGATACTCAAAGTTTGTGATTTTCTTACGGGGATTGTTGCAACAACAGAAGAGAAGATGCTACACAAGAACCACTGTATGAATATGAGGTCAGAATTTTTCCTGAGTTCCTAACTTTCTTCTTGAAAAAAAATTGTCAATAGATACTTGCAAACAATCTTTTTTTTGTACAAGGCTTAAAAAAAAAAAAAAAAGAGAAAAATGGTTTAGCATTAACAGCAGTATCGTATTTCATAAGAGACTTAAGCTTAGTTGCTTCTTCTGATAACTTTGGAGTAGTGTAGTAATAAATTACTAGTAGTGGCTTGACTAGATAGGTGCTAGGAGCGAAGTGCTTACCATGTATTAAAATTCAGCTTGTCACTTAGCTCTGTATTACTGCACTTAATATTTGAAGTTTAATACTTACAGATTACTTTTAATTGAGCAGTATGGAGATTGAGAGAGATCTGTTGATTTGTTTAAAAAAAGAAAAGTAAAAATATTTTTTGGAAAAAAGGAAAGATCTGGAAGCAGAAACGGGTATCGTTCCTGGCATGGCATACAGCATGGAGGAGCTCATTTAAAAAATGCTGTAAAGATCTATTAGCTACAGCAGAAGTCTCTCTTTGGACATCAACTTTTTCCCTATTCTACTCTCAGTGCCTTGCTTCAGAGGAATTTCAATCAAAAGAATAACAAATTTTAAAAACTGAGGCAGATATAATATAATCAGGCTGAAATGGTCCTTTGCTTACGGATTGTCATGGGTGATTCCGAGACTCAGTTTATGCTGTACACTAGAACTCAGAACCAGTGGGTATGCTGAAGCCCAGGCTGAGCTAAAGGGTAGAATGGAAGGCAGGAGTGACTCTACCGAAGTTGTGATTTGCAGAGGTGATAGGTGGAGATACCACACAATAGAAAGGTTTGCACATGCCTGCTGGTTAGCAGTTTCGCTATAAGAGTGGATACAGAAGAAGAAGAGGAGTATCAGGAACTAAATCAATTTTCTGGAGGATAGAGGTTATTCTGGTTCTCACCCTGATGATACTTTGTACTTAAGGGAATTGAAGGGCTTTGGCTGACTTTTTATAGGGATAAATAGCCAGAAAACACCTTTTCTCACACTTTTAAGTATTTCTCACATACACTGACATTAATTTGACCCTTAGTTTGAAAGGCCAGGTATTAGAAAAGTTAGAAGGTAATACATGACTTGATAAGTGCCATTTAGTTTTAATTACTAATGGAATTGCTACAAGTAATAATATGAAGTTAAATATTATTAGGAGTTTGCTCATTATTATTGGAGTTTTGCCACAATCTTTAATGGAAAAAGGACTAAATCTATTATTTTCGTAAGAAAATGTATTCATCAGGCCCTTGTTATTAATTCTGTGCTAGGTCTGAAAAGATATTGCACCATTTGTGCAGTAATTATGGGATATGTGGATTAGTAAATCATGTTTCATGATTGAAGTTGCAGTATTGTAGTATCATTGAAAAAGAACCCAATTTAATATACACTGAGAGTGTACTTAAAGCGAAGTCTGGGCTTTATTTTGTTTCTATTGAAACGAAAGTAAGAAACAAAATGCTTGATCATTTTTCAGGAAGGTTTTAGTCTACTGTTTAAAGGATGGTACTGGTAATTTGTCTTAAATTATGGACATTAATGCCACAACTCTATTTCTGTATTTTAGATTGTATACATGACAGTCATTCTTACAAGGCTTCAGATAGGGTGCTGAAGTACCAAGTGAAGTAGCTAGATTGGCTGTAATGCCCTGGGGACAATCATCCTTGTGCCTGAACTGCAGCAAGTGACTAGCATTTTCTTTACACAGCCACCATTGACTACAGTAAGAATGTTTTTTGGGTTTTGTTATTAAATTGTCCTTGATACACAAGCTGCTTTTTTACAGAGCACGGGAGTTCCACCATTATCACAATCAGTAGTGTATTACTACCTGGGAGAGTCAACACTTCTCTGACAGACTTTGCTCTTCATTCACATGGAAATGGCATTATGGAAATGGCAGCTGTAATCGAAGATGATAACATCTATGCAGTATTCATTCAAATCATAATTACTGATACAATGCAAACCTGCTTACAGGTGCTGTGAGAAACTGTGCTGCTTTATGTCATGCTTTATTCTGAATGGTCTGCCTTACTCTGTGAAGTTAATAATTTCCCCTAAAAGGGAAGAGTGTGTTTAAAGAAGGTGTGATTATGCCAGCTGATGAGCATTCATTTCTCATTGTCACATCCCAAGAGAGAGGAATTTTTTACACTTTTTTTCTCAACTTCTGATTTCATGATGTAGCAATACTCGCAACACCTTTTCAGCATCATCTGTCCCTCATTTTTGAATGAATATGTGTCCATAGATTATACCTAAACACATCCCATCAGATTTCTTGAGTTGCTATGTTTATTTAGCTGTGTATATGCCTACAGCCGAATACTCACATGTATGTATGCACACGTGTACAAGTATGGAAATGAGCAAGAAGTATGATTGACATTATATTGTAAGGAAACTCTGAAGTGGCACCTGACCTGTTTGAAATACTCAGTGACTGTTGACAGTTCTGGGTAAAGGCAGAACATTCACAGAACTTAATCGAAAGAAAAATGGGGAACTATCTAGTTAGAGAATATGCTCTCTAAAGGTGTGAGAGATGTATGAGAGCTGTGGAAGAGGATCCTTACTGGCTGTACTGCATCTCATTGCACTTTTTCATCTTCTGTGAGTGTGAAGGACACACTGATGGTTGCTAACATTTCTACATTCATTCATCAATAAGTGTTTAAATAATTCTCCCTCAATTATGACAGTACAGATCACTGTATTCCTAATGATACTGTGTAGAGTGCCATATTTATTCTGCTTGAATTTTTATCTATGCAGTACATACGGAAGGACCTCTTCCCCCTACAAATAAACAAATATGTTACTTTAGAGATCCTGAACCCTCAGTGCATGAGTCAAATTTGGAAGCAGATTTATAGCATAATAACAGATTGCCATTGTTTGTTTGCATTACAACATCTTTTACCCATAGTGTCCTACAAAATAAAGTGTTCACTTGATAACAATAAAACTTCCAACAAATTAATTGCTAGAAGCCTTTGAAAGATAAAGAATATACAAATGATGGCAGATGACTCTTTATCCCTCTCTTTAATTTGTTTTGGGCATTGATTATAGTGTTCGTAATCAGTGGAAGCACTGTTGAGAGTTGAATGGGCTGTGGGCAGGCACTGTGGAAGAGTGATTTAACTGAATTCTATTGTGCAGGAGCCCAAATAGCCTGGTGTGGAGCTTTTACAAGAGTAATTGAAAGCTTGCAACAGATGACTTCATAATGTGGTTTCTAAATTAATTCACCTCAATGCTGGGTTGACCCTGAGCCTCACTCCCTCTTTTCTGGATGTAGTTTGTGCTACATTTAAACTTGGATCTTTCCAAGTAAAACTGCTGTGCTGCAGTAAATGTCAGTATAAGCTATGCAGTTTTCCATATCGAAGCATTGGTGGAGTGTATATGCTAGCCTGACAATTGAATGGGAATTTTCAAGTTTGAGTAGCTAACAAGATCAACGAAAAGGAACAGGGCTCTAGAGCTTGAATGTGTTTGCACACCGCAGACATTTATTTTGAAATTGTTTTGATTTGCTCTGCGTATTCAATGTTCACGATTGGAGGATGCCCTTTACATACTTCTCATCCAAATGATGAAACCAGTAGTGTCAAGGATGACAAATGCAATTGGAGGTGTACAAGCAAAGCTTTAGGAGTATGATGATGAAGGCCTGACTGTGTACGATACGAACTTTTCTTTTGCATGAATCACAGCATCACTCAGCTCATCATCTGGCTTGTTGCTTTTCCTATTGACTTCATAGGGCGTGAACTTGTTCACCAACTATAGCTTTCAAGCTTATTTGCAAACAATTATTTTGTGTAGTTACAGAAAAAAACCCTCTTTTTCTAACAGCCCAGACCCTGTAGCTCGTTGTAAATGTGATAATTATGATCAAAGGGAGCAGACTGAAATACTAGACCTGTACTAGGATTTAATTACCTGCAGTTTCAAATCAAAGGACAATTAAAAATATTTCTTGTGTGTTTTAGCTATACAGGAAAAAATAATTCTAGGTTCACTCATTTAGTTTGTGATGGGATTTAAAGCCGTAACATACACAAGATTTGTGTGTAGCTTGCTGTGTGCCACAGCGTGCTAAGTGTAACCACTGGGGTGGCTTCAGGCAGCTCCCCTGGCCTTCGGACTGAGGCACTGCACCAGCTGGTTTACTTTAGGTATGTGCACCAGTATCTGCTTTATCCTGTTCCTCTCGTATGTCCCTGAAATGCCTATCTCAATACACAGGCTCCTCAGGTGCAAAACAGTCACAGACTTGATTTAAAATATGTGTGAACATCTACAGTTCAAATGGGAGCTATTTCTGGAGAAAAGACTCTTAAGGCTACAGATTTAACGTGGAACTTTCCAAATGGTTTTAAACTGTCTAGCAAGGCAATTACAATTGGGGAATTGCTACTAAGTCCAATATTCCTGGAGCCTTGAAAGTACAGATTCTGGCTTCTACTTTCCTTTTTTTTTTTTTTAACAACTTACCGATTTGGAAATGCATAAAAGCTGTAGTGAAATGGTTTGGACATATTGAAAAAGATGAGTGAATAAGATGGGCATGTTTCCAAAACAACCCAGGTCACTTGGCAGAGTAGGTGAAAACAGTTTGTTTTCACTTCTGACCAGAAGCATTTCAATATGCTTTCAGTATGAGAGACTTCCGACTTAGAAAAAAAATGGCTCTTAAAGTCTTGAAGATTGTGCTACAGAATCAGTGCAAGGCATGTTCCCACTCTGGTACTGTGCACAACAGGGAGGTAGGATGACCAGAGGATTCTTACCAGGATAAATGATGCTGTAATGATGTTAAGTCTGTCAGACAACACTGAAATGCAAAAGCTTGTTAACCTAACGTCTTAGCACCAGATTTTCTAGTAGAATCTTTTGTTCTAAGCTTGATGCTTCTTTCCCCCAGTGTGCAGGTGGGTTGCACTTTCAGAAAGAGATTCACAGCGTCCAAACACTAAGTGGAGAGCTGCCTAATCTAGTCACTAGGAAATCATGAGCATGAAGTAGGATTTACATCTTTTTCCTTTCTGGTAGGATTTAAGTTTTATCTTGGTGTATATGTTTTGTAGAAGGTGGAAACGTGGTTTAGAAATCTGCTGCTTAGGTGTGTGTTCAGACAAATGAAGGGGGAATAGGAGCACCACTCTCCTTTCTCTGCTCCACCTGTTATTTTAAAAGAATGGCAGTAGTCACTGCATTCTCTGCGGGATTTATCCTGGTTTTTGGTAAGGAATGATTAACGAATAATTCAAAACCAAGGCCCACTGGCAGTCTAGGTGAAGGGGTGTCTCGCTTTTGTGTCCGGATTGGGTTTATGGGTTAGCTGGGAATCCAGTTAATTCTAGAAATACACAGAGGTACACTCTGGGCATCAGTGATAGGAAATAGCTAAGGTTTCTGTAGAGTAAGGGATTTCTGTATTGCTAGTAAGATGTTCCTAGTGTGTAGGTGCCAAAATTTTATTTCATTCTCACTTTCGCAGTGAAATCCTTTCAAATTTGGGTCCTTTGTTATTTATGTCATTGTACATTACTGGTATCCCTGGAAGTCTGTATGTGTCTAGAAGGGGTAGTTGGCTCTTTAGTCTAGGAGACAAACATACAACAAGATACAATGGCTGTATGTTGAAGTCTAGTAACTTTAGTTGAGAAACAAGGTAGGGTTTTTTGTTGGTTTGTTTTTTTTTTTTAAGTGAAGGTAACTAACAGTTGGAGCAATTTGCTAATTGTTTATTTCACTTTCTGTCAGTTGGGGTTTTTTTTGGTGGTGGTTCTTTTTTGTAAGCTAGGATTGAACTGTTTAAATTTGGATTTGCAAAATCCTTAAAACAGGGATTAATTGAAGAAATCCTGTGATCTGTCAATCAGATGTTACCACACTCTCTCAGAGCTTTGTCATTCCTGAAGTTTTAAGTGTCATACATTTTAAGGGCTGAAGAATTAGCTTTTAAGGTCCCAGCTTTTTAAAGACTGCAGGTACATGAATTGAGAGGGACCTTAAAGCCTGGGATTAAGTTGTTTAGCTGTATGTATTTGTAACAATTAATACTGTTGAGATGAAACTTGGTATGTGTTAAGAGAGTGTCAGTATCAAGTTGGTGTAAATTAAGTTGTAGCTGTTTATTAAAATGTTCTCCCTGAAGCATTATGTTAGTTAGTGTTGGAGACAGAAGTCTGGACCAGATGGACTTTGGTCTGAGTATGACAGTACAGTGTTCCGTTCAGCTTTGCAGCATTCTGTCAACACATCTGTCAGGGAACAGTGTCAAAAGAGGGCTTGCACTATATGATTTATGTTTTAGTTTTGTATCCACCCATTTTGCTTTGGTAGGAACCCGTTTCTGTGTTAGGAAAAAGATCTTACTTGCGTAAGAAGTTGTCTGGTTAAAATAGTATTTATAAACAAACACAATAGTCTGTTCCAGGCTCTTGGGAATGATTGGAGTAATGGAAATCTTAATTTTCATTTAGGGTGTAACTGGGCAAATAGTCTTCCTGTAAGCTGTGTCACAGGTGCAGCAAATAGATACTGGTGCGCTTTGGAAGTAACTGACTCTGAAATGTGAACTGACCAGCCTTTATTTCTGGAGAAGGGATACTGAACGTCCTGTACTCGTGCTGTCTTCTAATACAGAAACCTGTTTTTTTCTTCATGTCATTTCTAGTAAACCCATTTTCTGCGACTCAAAAAAGAACATTCAGACCAATTTCCAGTGAATGCAGATCTCTTTGTTACTGTTATCTGCTCTACTAGCCAGAAGTGTTGGCAATAGTAATTCTGGATCTCTTATACAATCGCGCATCTGTAATTAGACATAACAGTACGTGAAACGTATAGGGTCAGTTTTGGTTTTTAGGTGTAAATCAAGCATTTTTGTCTCTGCAACATTCTAGAATTTGTAAAATGGTTCACATGTTAGCTCCTGCCTATCTGAATTGCATTTCTGGGCATCCCCCCCGTCTTCTTCCAGGAGATCAGCCACCACAGGAAAAACAGTATCACAAACTGTGTATTAACACTGCCACCACAGATTCCCAAGTGACCACTCAGCTGAATGAAGGTTGATAACTAAGCTGGTAACAAGCTCAGTGGTTGGAATAAAAACAGCATCAGCTCTTCGGATCATACCCTTCTCTAATGTAATTAAATTCTCAGTCAGAGACCTGGAGTGAGGCATGCTTCCAACTGATGCTGCATTTCCTGAAGGTCAGCTAGAGAGCACTATATTTCATCAATTGCAATCTATAGAGTTGCAAGTTTCCTGATTAGGTCTGCATTTGAAGAGCTTCCCAAGGCCTAACTTAGTCTGGAAATTGCCCATTTAAGCAGTAAAACATAATAACATATGACACAACTACTTAATGTTATCATATATGGGAAACAGAAGGACAAACTGATTCAGATTCTCCTTTTGCCAGTTTTTTTTTAGTAGTAGCATCGGTTCTCTGGATTGTCCTGTTGCCCTTCTAGGAGAATGAGTTTGAAGAATAGCATTCAAAATACATTTGATTCGTCTTCCTGTACTTAAAGTTGTGGATTTACTATTAGATCTTGGTTTGGTTTTTTGGGTGGTGGGGTTTTTTTGTGGTGTGGTTTTTTTTTTTTTAATTTCCTGAACATCATATTCCAGCTTTTGTTTTATCACTTACTCTTGTCTGATGGAGACAAGGCAATTCCCATCTTCCCAGCTGGGTGAGTGAGATAACCCAAGGGTTCATCAGAAGATGAAGAAAGCAAAAGTTTGCTAGTCATTCAAAGGAAACACTGTCTTACATCCTGTGAGATGTTTATTGTATTGGCTGTATTACTGTCCCATAATTATACATTGTATGTCACACTGGTTTGGAAAAAGGCTGACAGGAATGAAAATGAAAATTACATAATTTGTAATGAACTTACCTGATCTTACTGACTACCCAATTCAAATTGCTTCCCTTTCCTGAATATTTCATGCATTTCCCTTCTTTAAGGTACTTTTATGATGAAATACAGGAATGTCAACCTTGTCATCCTTATATGGGCTTGAGTACCAGAGAAAAGAGCATACTTCAATTTACCTGATATCTCAATAATAATCATAGAGAGTTTCCTGCCTCTGATACAAGGGCAGGCAACAGTAATGCTATCTGCAGATGGAGAATTGGAGATGTTCTGAATTCTGAAATGTGCCCCCTCTTCTCTTTTTGGTTCTGTAAGAAAAAAAAAAAACCACCTTGACAGAAACCTCCTTCTTCTAAGTAACACTTAAAATTTACTACTGGCAACATCTTTAGTGTTAGTTTTTGCTTTTGTTTTGTCTTTTATTATCTTTTTTCTTTCTCTTTCTCTTTTTGGTGAAACCGAGTGACTGAGTTGTTAATTTGTCTTCCTGAAATGGAGTCAAATTTCTTGCTTGCTTTTAGAGAGAAAACTCCCTAAAATTCTCAGTCCAACTGGATGCAAAATTTTGTCGTTAGCATTGTGAAGGTAGAAGCCCTGAAGCATAATGGATTGGCAGTGGGAAAAGTCTTGTATCAGTCATGATCCATCATATCTTCATATCTTATTCTTTTCCATAAATATCAGGTTCTTCAAAATAGACTTGTTCCTCCAAGCTATTTCTTATCTTTGACATGTGCTCAAAATGATGAGAGTACCACCTGCATCCAAATACATCTCTGTTTGTTCAGTACCCCTAGGAAAAAGAAAGTATTTGGGGTCTTCTGGAGGTATCTAGCCATGTGCAGGTAAAATTTCAGACTAGCAGTTCTCCATGCCAAGAGAAAATGTTATTTAGCAATAGGAGTCACTCTTTTTACATATAAATGGAGGGGGAGGGGATAGCTTATTAGTTGCAACAACAGTTTTGTTCTGGATCATAAGTAATTAAAAAAAGAAACTAACAACAAACAAACAAACAAGCTAGATCATATAATGAAGAAAGGTATCAGTTCAGTGTTTGGACATAAATATTCCATACATTGCTCTGAAATAGAAAGAGAAATTTGTATTTTCTGAGATAGAAATATTTTGAAAGGCACAGTAGTAAATGTCAAACATTTTGCGACCACTGAATTAGAACTAATTTATTTTTACTGAAATAGCAGGATTTAAAAAAATCAGTTTAATATTATACTGATGTCCTAAAGTGGAAAAAATGCAATTCATCTAAACAAGTGATTTTAATGAGTCTTTAATCTCTTCTGGAGTTTCTAGCATTCTTGGATCTAAAAACCCTTTACACAATGTACTTCTAGAAGAGAAGTATTTCTCAGGGTGCTAGAATGCTGTTGAAGTTGAGAGGACAATCACATCAGAGAAGAGTAGGCAGAGATAGAAGGAAAACATTGAAAAGAGTTGGATACAGAGAGGCGTAAACTTAGTGAGAAAATACATAGAAAAAAGTGGGCAAAAAGGTTTGAGTCTTCACTGCTAGAATCAGCAGTGGCGTATCTTGAAAATTAGTAGATATTTCGGAAGCCTGACCTTAAATCTACTTAAAAGTAAGCTGACATATTTTAATTTGATGACAGTAAATGCTCTGAAACCCCTTCAAGAGCGTCAGGTGGCTACTCATCAATACACATGGGCACATGGGTTTGGTCTGCCTGGGATGTTTAGAAGGAGGTAAACCTCAGATTAAGTGTTAATAAAGATTTCATTTTGTAATAATTGAAGTACATTATCACTTTGAAGCAGGAGAATTTTTTTGAAGCAGTGCTCTAACTTGGGAGAACAGCATGCATTGGTCAGAAAAAGAAAACTGAATTTACTGTAGTCCTCTTTGTGTGCTCCTCTCACACCTCTGCTCCACCCCTTTGAAAAGAATGAAAACTAGGAAATCACACTGGGAATTTACAGTTGGTTTGGAGGAGTAATTTCAAAGGATGTACTTTTAAAGATATTTGTGTAATGTACCCCAAGAATAATCCCATACAAAATCCCCATAGGGCTGAAACTAAGAAGATTATTTTTTGGTGGAGGAGTAATTTTCATTTGCCCCAACTACAGAAATGGTTACTGTCTTTCTGTATTTTAAAAAGCAACGTGGTTATCTTAAAAGCTAATATAAGGAATTTTAGAAGCTTCATTCAACTTCACAGACTCCTATATTTTAGTCAAGGGAAGAATCATTAGACTGGGGGAAGGAGAGTATTTTTCAGTAACAGGCAGTGAATTTGCTGCTTATTTTGTTTTGGGAAATATGATGGATGGAAGATCCTTACTGATATTAAGTACTTTCAAGACTCAGAATGTAAAGGACAATCTCCATCACTTTAAGAAAATGACTAGTTAACATAATGCTTTTCAAAATACTTAGCTTTACACTTATAAAATATTTAATTAGTGAAGAGATAGAGACTTAGACACTTGCTTGAAGTGCAAAGCACTTAGATGTATCTGTCTGGGAGTTAATATACAAAGCCAATTCGAAAAAATAAAATGTTAAATTTGAAGTGTTACATTCTGTAACACTTGCCAGGAAGACCTGATGTGAGCTGTAAGAAGCATCTTACCTGATGTAAGAAAGCTGGGAAGGCTGTGAACTGTCCTGCCCTCTGCAGTCAGTGGTGATCTCTGTGAGGAGTAGCTCTCCTCCCTTGAAGGCTTCCAATGGAGGTGCAAGTGGTTTAAAAAAATCTAAGGCCTAAGGATGTCAAAGGAACATAGATAAGTGGAGATATTTTCAGCAGTATTATTGAATGTATTTTAGGTGCCCAGGCCCTATTGAACTGTAATGATATTTAGGGATCATTTGACATTTATGAAAACATTATTTCATTTCTAGGGAAATGTGCTGATTTATTCATAAGTGTTGAGAAAATGGTTGCTCTCTGGGTAAGTCCTTAAAAATGTGTATCACAACTCGGCTTTCGTCAAAGTAGTAACTGTAGTATATGGTTCATGGGGGTTTCCGTAAAGTTAGATGGTCTGGGGGAACAATGGTCATGAATAGCCCTAACAAAAATATCGTGGACATGACTGTCTCTGAGTAACAGATAATTCTGATGCTTGTGTCATTTGCAGGATGTGATTTATAGGTTAAAGAGAAAAAAATTGTAACAATGGCTGAAGAAGTTTCAGTCAGTCATTAAGTGTTATTTAGAAAACTGATGGTGAAGACTTACTGTAATTTTTCAGAACTGCCTAACTCCCATACACATGATCTGATTACCTCTAACAGTTGGCTGTTGTATCCTTGGATAGATATTTTAAAATGAAATTAGACCTAGACCCTCATACAAATTATCTGTTTTGGAAAGTTCACTTCAGCTTCCCTGGATGTTGGCCCTTTATGCATGTAGTGTGCCATGAAAATGCAATTTTTCATGTATAGCTCCAGTGCAAACATTTGAAAATATCTGCGAGAAGTTCCAGTGTGCTTACAGTCATGCTTTAGTACATTTCTTCATGATAACATGGTGGGGTTTTTTACCAATGAATATCTCTAAGGAAAGAGTTTAACTTGTTCAGCATAGACTAACCAGCATGGCAGAAGTCTGCTGAGTACTTTAATTGATGTCCATTAAAAGTGCAAAGTAGTTTTGCTGTGATCAGACACCCTGAGATGCACCTACAAAGGATCTTGATTCCATTAATTCAGTGGTTGCTGCTTCACAGGTAATGAAAAATTAAGCAAGCTTTGACCAAACCTTGGGAACACAACTCAGCAGTTAGCAATGGAAACCCAATTAAAATACTTTTCCATGTACTTGTTTTTAAATATTCATGCTCTTGAACCATTCCCACTTAATGCATAAATGACAACATAATACCCAACTGTAACAGTTGGTGGAAGCCATTTTAAGTAGCAGTTTAACAAACAGAGATGGATTTTAATTTGCAATGCCAGTTGAGCTGTAATAAAAACTAGTATTCCAGCTGTGAAAAAAAATAAAACACAGCTTGGTTTAGAGTTATTTACAGATGTGTAAGATATCACTTTTTCCCCCCTAAGCCATACAACAGAACTATTTGGTCATTATTCCTTCCCATAAACGTGTGTATCAGATGCCCTTCCTACCTCCACTTTCTGAAATCCAGCTCCTAAAAAAATACACATTAAAATGTTACGGCAATTCTTAAGTGTTCATTTGATTACAGAATTAAATTTCCTGTTGCAAATGTTACTGTTCAGTGTTAATATAGATGTTTACTTGTTTTTATGGACTGTGATGAGCTTCTGTTGACTTTGAGATAAATCCTATACTGCTGTCTTTGAATGATTTTCATGCATTGGCATTGTTGCTGTCTCCTGGAGCGTTAGTAGGATTCTCGCAACTTTGATTTCTGTTTGTTTATCCTTCTCAAAAACATCATCTGCTGGCATCGTGGCATTTTGTTAAAGTTTTAGCCCTTTTTCTTTAATAATGAAACTTCCAGTTGCATGAGGGAAAAGACTGCAAATAAGGGCCAAGCACACCCTTGAATTCACTTCATAAAACCCAAACTAAAAAAATCCAACCTTTTCTTTACACTAGGTTAGAGGAAGGAGAAGACAGGGTTGCATATTCTAAAGCAATCTTGGGGGAACGGTTCTCAGTACATTCCACTGAGCGGAAGATGTTGTCACTAACTAGCATAGTGACCTTTCTGCCCTACTTTATGGCTTTATTTATTACACATGACATTATGGTCCCTGAAGATTCATCTGTACCTAAACATAAGCTCCCATGAACAAAATATTCATTGCCTTGGGAATGGTTGGATAGAATACTTCTATTATTTGCATTAAGGAATTTAGACCAGTGAAAGTTTTCTTGCTTTTTCAGTTTTGTTTCACTTTTTTTTTCTTTGTTTGTATCAGCATAGTCTTATTAGACACCAAACAATGGTAAAATGGACTATATTGTAAGCTAAGCACTGGGGACATGAAAGTCTTCAAGCAATAAGCATGCAGCAAAGTTCCCAGAGAGGACAATTTGTAGAACTCATAAGCCTGAAGTGCTTCAACTGAAGCAGTAAAGTTCAGAAAAGAAACAAGGACACCTTAAAGGCAGTATGAGGTTATGAACAGAAGTTTGCAGTACACAGGAAAACAATGGGGAGGAATAAACAGGGATGGTGCACTCACACAGGACTGGAAGTAAGGCTTTATTGAGAATACGAGAATGATGCATGTTAATATGAGGAAATAGCTCTTCTGACCTTGGGTAGGACATCACGTTGATTGTGTCTACCTGAGATTCAAGCTTTCTTATTTTAACTATAATTTTTAGAACGGTCACAGGTTTCACCCTAAGTAGCTCAGGTAACATGCAGGACTGTAGAAAATATTTCAGTGACAAATGGAGCAGCTGTATGTAAATGTCTGAATTATAGCCTCCTTAATGGGTAATGACATCAGGAGAGTTTAACATGAGCTCCTGTCATCTGAACTGCGTGTGCGTTAAACAGATGATGAGCGCAACAATAACTTAATGTACTCGTGAATTGTTTGGGAGAAATGAGGTACATGGGGAAAGGTTGAATTGCAGTACAGTGTGTGTAAAACCCAGAAATATTCTTGAATGCGTCAGCCTACTGCAGTTAAATTGATACTGTATCTTGTGGTGGAGATAAAGGTTAAAAAAAATCCCCGAGAAAACAGTTTTGAAGAATGAAACTTTTATAAAGTGTGAAGGATTTCAGATCCACCCCACAAGCAATTGAAAAAGTAATTTGTTTTCTCAAGGGTGTTTTCTTGTATTTCTATTTAATTGCCTTTCAGATAAAATAAGTAGCAAAGCATTTTGCATTAGCACACACCAGGAAAGCAGACTCCTCAGATAACCGGTAGGCGGCAGAGAGTCTGTCCTGGTGTACTGTTCAAGCCTGAAGCCCACATGACTTTCTCTGACAAGCAGGAAGCAGGGTCAGCTGGTCATCTCAATAGCCTGGCCCTGAGCCAGGTAGAGATGTAGGCTGACACTGGATCTGAGGACTGATCAGAACATGGGTCACTGTTAGTTATGTGTAAGCTAAAAGCTCTGCTCTCCTGACACTCCCTATTTGCAGTGCATCTGAAGAATGCTTCAGTAGAAAGGCTGAAGAGTAATGGTTACTGTCTCCAACCAGGATGAGAGCTTATTAGCCTCAGTTTCCTTTTCTTTTGAACCAACAGTTGTCAGTGATGAGTGACCCTTTTGGAACAGGCTGAGAGCAACACTCAAACAGTACAAAGAACAGATACGAGAGTGTAACATGAAATCTTGACCTGTGTGCTGGAAGAGATAGGAAAGATGAAGAAAACATGAGACCTAATTCCATTCCATCTTTCTGCAAGACTGCAACACTAAATAGCCAGCTTCTGGGAAAGTACTTGCCCATGTACGTTCACTGAAAATACTGACTTACCATCCATCAGCATCACCTCTCTTGTTTCCAGCTTACACCTTTTGAGATTCCAGGAGAAAGTTTTTAGAATTTAAGCTGTTCACTTTGCTGCCTTCTGGGCTGGATTTTTGTTACTCTTAGTTAAAAGCTGGTGGCATGGCATCTTTACAGAGGGCAGCAGTATTACTGCTATGCAGATCACTTAATTATTCCAAGTGTTATGAATGCAAGTCTCTGAAGATGACAGTGTAATGTCATCATCAACAGGGAATGCTGAAATGAGAGGTAATGAAAGGTAATGAAAAAGTCAGAGGTAGGCAAGATGATCCTGTGATGTGAGGTCAAACAAAACAAAACATTTAATAAAGGACTGTGGAGCTGGAATTAGCCAGTATTGCTGAATGGGGCACCAGTGTCATAAAAGCAATATACTCACTGTGGATTGGTTCTGTAAGAATATAAAATGGGGGAATATAGAATATAGAATGGGGGAATATAGAATGTCAATGAACAAAGCTAACTCCTCATGCTCCCTGAAGGCTGCTTAAGAGCTAACGTTGCACCTACTGAAAAAGACGTACCCTTTATTCAGATGCTTATGGGTAAAAGAAAAGTTGAAGCTTCTTGAGGGAAGCAAGCAAACACAAAATGACTGTCACCCCCAAAAAGAGATGTCTCAAAATTATAGGCTTTCTTGAATGAAGGATGTAACCAGAGGTGTGGTTACGTCCTTCATTCAAGAAAGATCTCCATGACATCTTTTACTCCAAATGAAAGTATTTTTAGAATTCAGGGAAAAACCTGTTACAGAAAATAAGTAAAATTAACCTCATCATTCAGAGCCAAGACCAAACTATTTGTTATCAATATTTCACTTAATGCCTGGGACTAGAACATTGAGTTTACAGGGAAGAGACTGTAGGAAACCCTACTGCACTGCCTTCATTCTGCACCTCCCTGCCAAGGAATTTGTTGGTGCAGGTTATTGTGTTTATCATTTGAATTGAGAAAAAAACTGCAGTGGCTTTCTGGCTTGGACCATGACCATCCTGTGCTAGGTATTTTACAAACAAAAATTAACAAGATACTCCCTGTCCTGAATCACTTTTAAACTTTAAACAGATAACAGATGGATACTGGCATATGGCAGAGAAAAAAAAAAAAAGACTAGATCTGATCAAGAATGTTTTCTCATCAAAACCATGGTGATTGATAAGCTCTCCTTTAAAAATTTGGATTTGACAGTCTTCACAAATTTTTTGATGAATAGTAAAGGACAGAATTTCCATTCAAGGTAAGGGGACCAGCAGAGAATAGAAATGAGGTTATCACTTAAGTAGACTGTAACAGATCAAAGTTCAAGTATTTTGTCTGAAGTAGATACTATTTAAATTGAGCTTTCATACTTCCTGTGTGTATAACTACCCCTTAAGTTCATGCAGAAGTAGGTTCTGCTTAATTTAAATATACATACATATATATCTGTGAGTGTATATATATAAACACACAGACACATATGCACACTAATGAAAAAGTCTCTGAATTGTCCCAGTGTAGAACAAGACTCAAGTTTTCTTGAGGAAACCACTTACATTTTATATGTAACTACAGCTATTACATGGAGAAGAAAGATGCAGACAGGGAAACTATGGAAATAAATTACCTGAAAGGCAAATATTTAAGTTTCAGCTACTGATTTGACTTCAGCACTAGTCTCAGACTGGTATAAATTGTTGTTGCTCATCCAGCTATGATGGAGTTGTTCCAGTTTAAATCCTCAGGTGTATGGTCTTGGGGTTTACACTTAAATTTCTTTTAGAACATTGGACAAGAAGGTAGACTTGTAGGGAACCCTTACAGAGGAATGAACCGTGGACTGTGTTAAGGGACTTCATATGGATATCACTGTTATCAGAAGGGCAGAACACTTCTTTTTGAGCTCTCTTTCTTAAGTTGTTCGTCTCAAAAGAACATTACATTTCCTCTTCTATGAAGGGGTCTTCAGCAGTTTTCAATATCATATCCTGAGTGTCCTCCATTCACAGCATTATAGAGGAAACACCAAGGGGTTTAAAATATAGGCTGGTGAGAGGATGGCTTAGAAATGAGAAAAATGTTGTGTGCCATACAAGATGTTATTTTTCTATTTAAAATTGTGTAAGGAATCTATTTTTGTAACCTTCACTGAAACCTCTGGTGAACCAATATCAGACACCTAGTAAAAACATTTAGCTTAATATGGAATAACCTCTATGATAATAGTAATCCGTCATTTTTAGGATGTGTGCCATACCCTGCTAAGCATGGGAAAAACAAACAGGGATCTCCCTGTCTCATTCCCTACTTCCCAGAATACTTCCCAGAAGTATTTATTTTAAGGCAAATTTTAAGAAGGAAAATTCATTTACATATAAATGTACATCTTATTCAGCACTAAGCTGGCAATATCAAAGCTACTTGCGGGTAAGTACTAACTGGAAGTCTGCTTTGCATAGTTTAAGAGTGGAATAGTGTAAATACATGTTTAGATGCAAAATACAATGGGAATCTTAATTCAGTACTAGTATCCCTTTCATTGGTGTATGGATACAATCAAGATAGATATATATATATAGGGAGAACACACCTATGCACACACATAAACTAAGGAAAATTTCTCAGATTGGTCTTAGTGTAGACCAAGACTTGAATTTTCTTGAGGAAACCCCTTCCTTTTTCTATGTAACAAAAGCTAGTACATGGAGAAGAGGGTTGCAGACAGGAAAGTATAGAAATAAATTACCCACAAGAGTATATAGATGCTATATAGAAGTAGAAACAAGATTGAATCATTTTGGCTTGGTTTTGCCTTAACTGCAGTGGAACAATCAGTAGTAGACAGTGAAGCTTTCTCCCTTAACAGAGTACAAATTATTCATTAAGATGTCATAGGATTTTTTGAGAAATCCATTTTTTATCTTTTTCAGGCTAAACATAGGTCAGAAATGGGATCTGCCTCATCGTACCTCTAGTTTTTGTTCAGTGTTTAAAGAGTTGTGGTTTGAGAAGAAACTTTTTTTTTGTTTTTAAAAATTTATGTATCTGTTTTAAAAATTCTAAAAAATATATACTTTTTGCAATTAAAAATCCCTCCTTCAGTCTTTATCTGAATTTAATTATCCTAGCAAGAAAAGCTGTAATTTTAACATTTCCTTTTAAGGATGGAAGTCTGTTTCTGTAATTTAGAAGTATGTCTCGTGAAGTAAATTAAAAACACCATCAGTGTACAGAAAGAGGCATATAATGGGGATTTTGGACATTTTTCATATAAATTCATTCTCCGGATCTTGAATTGCTACTGTTTTCCTGCCTGTAAGATTGGAAATGGGAATAATATAATATCGTCTTTTCTCCAGTGCAGCCATTTAAATGTTGTTGGCAGGCTAAGTCATGACAGAATACTGAACAGAAAGTAGGAGTTAAACATTGTGCTGACTAGAAGTAAAGATATATAGTGATAGCCTGAGAAAACACTTTAAAAGTTTAACTCCTGAAAATTAGAGGCTTTGGATGTTTGGAAGGAGCTAATAATGGGAACTTAACTAAAAAGTGACTTGATTTTAAAGGAAGTCTTGACTGACGTGTTCACTCTCTGCATCCTGGAGTAGGTCTTGCTTTCCCTCTTTGTCCATTCAGTTTCCTTGTGGCTCTAAAGCATGCCTCTCTCTTGAGGTACCCTGCCTACATAGGATTCAAGACTTTAAGTTATACCAGGTAACGTTTAGTGTACAGATAATGGTCAAGATCAGGCAATATTAATAAAATCGATTCTTAGTAAATAACATTTATTATGCCTCTGGAGAAGCTTCTTCATATGCACTTCTTGAACTGGACTGGTTTCCTTAGTGTTCTGCTAATTTTTATTCCCCTAATATCATCATCGCTGAGTGAGAGCCATGGAGTTTAATGACCCTCCGTTGTCTTTGGTCTGGGACTTGTGTAGCCAATTCTACATGCAGTGTCACAGAAGCAATCCCTTTTTTGTCACCGTTAAAAAGAAAAATAATAGAAATGCATTTCTTTTAAAGCAGAAGTCTTAGCTAGTATACTTGGAATAAAACCAAAATTACTATGATAGTTTGACTTTCTGGCAGTCTAAGAAGGATTAATACACTGTATGAGCATATTGGATGATAATAAAATAGAAGAATTAAAATAACTTCAACTCATTGTAGATAAACTTCTGAAAAGAAGTAAAAATTCCGTCTTAAATATCAGAATAATTGGAATGTATGGGTAACTTTTCCTAAGAAAAGCTACTTTAAAAAATGCTCATTATCGGGGTGTAACAGGAGCAAGCATTGCATTGCTGGAGATAACATGTTACAGAGGGACAAGAAATTGAAAAGGTGGAGAAAGTCTACAGAAGGTTAACGGGGAGTGAGGGGGAGATCCATCTATCATTTCTGCCACAATAAATCTTCCTTTTTTGAGAGAATAGTGTGACCCCAGAAAAATGAGAACAAAATTGCTCTGCTATTTCCAGTGTCTCAATATCACTATGGAAGTCTTGCTGATCATGAACAGATCATGTTTTTTAAGTGTTTATCGTCACAGGAAACATGATTCCTGTGTTTTAGTATAGGATGCTGAACATTTCTATTCATGGCAAATAGCAAACCTCTGAAAAAAGGATTGTATTTAATACAAAATTAAATACTACAGTAAATCTCAAACTAAATTAAAGATGCAGGATCATCTCTTTAGCTTCAAATCTGAAGCAAGTATTCTGTGTCATTTTTTCAAGGAATAAACAGTGAGGCACTTCAGTTGATGTAGCCATGAAGGTGGCATATTGAAAAAATACCATGCCATTTCAGTCTTGGAAGTGACAGACTCTGTGGAATGTATGAAAGAAAAGGTGATAGTACATATGTGGCTAAAAGGCATGTAGGGGTTTGGGTTTGTCTGAAGAACAGCATAAAAGTTAAAGCACAATTTCTTTTTTTTTTGGATAGAAAATCTAAGAAACTGAGTGGCATATTGTTTTGATAGGAATATAGGTATACATGGGACATAGTATATTAAACATCATAAATACCATCACTGCTGATCATAATTAATATTAAAAGACAAACAGATCTAAGAACTTGCATTCAGCTCCTTTTCTAAATGCTGGAAGTTGCTCTATGCTTAATTAAGGGGTAGGATAATCTTGTCTTTTTGGCTAGGCTGAAACGGAGTAGATATTTGAGTCCTGATTCTGCCACATGCTTCCTTTATGATGTTAATCTGAATGCTTTTATCTCTACTTTTTTAATTGGAAAATTGGACATAACAGTTCCTTCCCTCACAAAATCAAATGCTATATTTTATGCCAATTTTATAGTGAACGTTTATGGTGTAAAGCAATTTTATTTCCACTGTATGTGGAACTAAGAGACAACAATTTTAAAATATTGGCCAATCTTAAAAAAAAGATGGAATTAAAAAATGTGAAATCTCAGCAAAGAGTTAAAAGACAAGACTGTTCAGAAAACTGATAAAAAAGATCATAGCAGGGAAGGGAAGAAAAGGCCGAATTGTTTAACTTTTGACAAAAGAGGACTTAGCTTTACCTTGTCTTGATGTCCAAGGTATTTCTGATTTCACTTTAATTTGTAAAAAAAAAGAGAAGCAGATACAGTGAGTGAAAGCCAACAATGAACCAGTTCGTAGTGAAAATAAAGGGAATGTTTTTAAAAGGCCTGAAAGGTAATCATTACAGACAGATTAAAAGATTAGAGTTGATAAGAAATTCTAATGATGGCTAAACAATCTTCTGAAGGAGATTTTATAGCTCAGCAAAAGTGACAGACTTGATACAAAAATTACTGGTCTGCATCATGGAGCAGGCCAGGCTAGACTGCCCCAATAGTACATTCTGGCCTTACAATCCATAAATCTATGAATTAATGTTTGTGAGTCACGCTGATACCATGATTGAGGCCACAGAAGCATGTAAGTTATGCTAACATACTACAGGTCTTGGAAACAGAAAGGAGAGAGACCACTTCCAGAGAGCTATCTCTGAACAGATCATTGCAATATTTTTCACAAGTTAATTCTGTGAAGGGCATCGTATGTTCTGTAATGACAAGTAAGAACTTGTGCATGACTGTGAATCCATCTGCTTTGTTCTTTGGGTAGCTGATGAGAGAAAATTGGATTTCTTGGTACAGGGGTTTGTGTCTTAGATGAGTGGTACAAAAATAGGTCACAAAACTGCCAACTAAGGTTACTTTTTTTTTTTAATCCCCACAGATTATTTATTTGCAAAGAATGAACTACATAGGTTCTATCCTTACAGATCTGGTCATGTTTACTAAATAGTTTCAAAGGAGAGGAAGAATTATCAGTGCTACATGTCCTGGATGGAGACATGGGAGGATGGCCTTCTTCCTAGTGTCTAGGAGCTTAGCTTTTGTGGAATTCACCTGGAATATGGCAAGTCTGAGATCCTCCTGCATGGAAGAATTTCAGTTCAAGTTTCTAACCTTGCAGAGAAGTGAACTAATCAGCAGCTATCAGGATATTCTGGTAGTGCAGATACAGAAGCAGCTCTATGTGAGCTTTCTGATTATTTGATTCACACTGTCTTGTTTTTGGTATTAGTGAATATTTAGGAAGGAGAACTGAACTTTGCTTAAGTATTATAGCCTTTATGTTGGGGGCATTAGGAGGTAGGAGGAACGAGTACCATTTTCTGCTAGCAGCAGAGATAGTTAATGGGTTTCCTGTGTTCGCCTGTACTTTAGCTATGCACTATTCTATATATAATTAGATAAATAGCTTCCCTGGAAATAGTGTGAATCTTAACCTCCTTTTTCTTTTTTTTTAAATCTTTTCTTAAGCTATTTCTCCAGCACTTTGTTTTAGGAACAGAATGGTGCATGTTGGGTGAAAATGATTCTCAATGACAAAAAAACCAAATTATTTAAAATCTGTTTGATCCAAAAGGATAAATTGTTTCTTTTTTTCAGGTCAGAAAATGAAGCAAAAAATGAAAATCTTCATGTAGTTCTGTGGGTTTCTAGGTATAGTGAAGATGGAAATAGTCAAACAGTTGCTATTAAAATTCAAGAACATTAGTAGTTCTTGTGTCTGTACAGGCACTGACTTTACTGGGATTATTTGCTTGCTTAAGTGTATCACTAAATCAGAACAGAATAGGCTGGAGTTGATTTTGGTATTGTATTATGCTGAGATAACCACTGATTTGACTGAAAATACTACATCTGTGTAAGAGTCATATCCATAGTATTTTAAAACTTTTTTTTTTAAATTTTAAAAAAAGGAAAGTCCACAGCAGAATTGGACATTTATTCAGGAAAATTGCTTTTCATCTTGCCCCTATGAGAAGCAATAGTTGAACATACAAACAGGGAAAAAAAAATAAATGTCTTTTGCTGAGTTTCTCCCTGGTTCAAGCCCTTGCACAATGAAGGTCACATGTACCTTCATTCATCCCTTATCTTCTGACATTTTTCAAGGCATACCTTGTGTTCAGTGTTCATGCCTGGAGCACTGTATGTCCTTAGCACATCCTTCAGGACAATATACAACTCTTATCTTCCTGGATTCAGAGACAGGCACTGCAGTTTGAGAGGAGGCTGAAAGCTCAGTAAAACAAATGGTCCTGTGAGGTCAGATACCTTTCACGTTGGCCCTTTTTTCTCTTGACCTGGGCTGCACATTTTCTTTTCTTGTTTCCCATCTGTGTACTATACACTCGAATTGTTTTAGATCTTACTGTTCCTAGAAGTGGAGAACACAAAATGTAACACAAGCGTGTAAGCTAGAAGGTGCTTTGTGGAAGGTTTGGCTGGCTAATATTCATCTGTAGATTAGGACAAGTAACTGACTGTGATTTGCATTCTAAAAAGGAAAAAAAAAAATCTGGTCAAACTGTTTGCTCCACTGGGTACGTTGTAGCATTAACATTAGTAATTGAAGTACAGTTTTAAATGAAACATTGAGATAAGTAAAATTATTGAAAATATGTAAAATATTTTCAAAGAAAGTATCTTTTTCTTGAATATATTTCATGTCAGTTCAAGAGAAGTTTTAGCTGATTTGAATCTATTTGCTTGGGTTGGTTTGCTTCAGTGTGGGTGGAAGGCAGATCGCATATATCTGTTGCAGCAGGTCAACAAGAACTGAGGATGTCAAATAAAGTGATACCAAAAGTCACTTCAATTACTTTATACAATATATCTCGAACTATGAAAATTTGAAAGCCTATTTTTAGGAAATGTATTTTCCTTGCAACTCTTATGTGTTCTTTCGTATATATTTTCTAACATACCCTCACTAACATGCACGCTGAGATTGTTAATGTCCTTCTATGCTTCAGAATACATTACTTTAAGCAGCCTATAACGTATGTAAAATCTAGGCAAGATACTGCATTATTCATTCCAGTCAGTTCGAGTTATTGATTATGGCATTTTCAGGTATTCCTGCACATGCTTTTTTCTTCCTCCTAGACTGATAATCTAGAAAATGAAAATGAACAGGGAAAAATAAAAGCATGGTCTTGGTTCCATTTTCATTTCTTTGTTAAATTCAATAGCACATTGAGGCCTTTGTTTTTCTTCATAGCATCACCATTTCCATATCTTGCACGTGGTCATCCCTCAGAGAAGCCTGGCTGCCTGCATCGTGTCAACCATTGGCTTGATACAAAAGTGCAGAATTTTAATTTCTAGAGATACAGCATTTTTTTTCTTTATAAATGCCAAACTGAATGAAAAATACTCCTTAGAGAATTAAAGTAATGAATGATTGGCATTTGGTCTACAATTTTTTATTCTAGTGAGATTTTGGTATGCCATTCACTGGGAAATTCAGAGTATTGAGTGACATCCGCATTTGCCAGATGGGCTGTCAAGGCACACTATGTGTCAACACCTTTGCAGAATATCACTTGAAGTCTAATTTCTCTTATTTATGGGCATCCGATTTGGTGTTTCTGAATAAAGTATTGTATATATTTTTTCCTACTCTAAAGCTGTTCACCTTATTAAAGTTATGACTTGTTATCTTCATCCCACAAAGGGTATCTGTGTGTGGGGACGGGGGTTAGGGGAGATGCACGGGAGCACACTTGCATGGAGTAAGTGATGGAGTATGCTAAATTCTATGAGGTTCTCCTGCCCTCTCTCACTTGTTGCTACCTTGAGGCAATATGGATCCTATGGCATCCAGTAACTAACAGGAAATGATTCAAAGTCCAGCTGGTTATGTTCCTCATGAGTTGATGCTAATAAAGGGCTACCATTTTTTTAAGTATTCAGTAATGAGATTTTTGTTGGGATGAAATCAGCAAGTTGGTAGATCATACCAAATGGGGTGAATACTAGGTCTACTTCATAGCAGAACAGGGCTACCACTCAGATACGTGCAGGATGAAGATATGGGCTGACAAAAACTTCCATGAGGTTCAGTAAAGACAAACACACCATTCTATGCCTAGGATGTAACAACCCTAAGGCATGGTACGGGAAGGAGGTTGTGTACCTAGAGACCAGCTCTGCACAGCAGCTTTGATAACAAAAGTCCCAAGTACGTCTGAGAGAGCTGGGTACTGTGTTTCTATTACTTCTTTCTTTGTGAATATCAGTGGCCACTGAGAGGTGATCTGAAGTGCAGTTTGGTGTTTGAAATACATAAATGGTGATGAAGGTTTCATCATACCAGTAATTTCCAGCACATTGCAGTTCTGGAGGAACCACAAATCAAGTGCAGCGATGTTATTTTAGATATGCAGTGTCTTCTGTGTTCATTACAATAGGATAGATCACAATGGAACCAGTTTCAACCCTCTGCTGTGATACTTTCTCTAAGTTTTCTTTGCTGTCTAAGCAGTACCTTGTTTGCTGCGGTGTAATTCCTTTGCTTATTGCCCTATTCACCACAGCCTGGAGAGCAGATTGAATTCTCCATTAATTTTTTTTTTCCTTTGTCTGCTGTGTTTCTCAGTCTCTGAATTTATTTTTTTTTTTCCCCCTTCCCCTCACTTCTGGAGTCTCTCAAACTGGTTCATGTCCAAGTGTGTTGCTCAAAAGAGGACTTAATTTAACTGAGGACTTGAGTGCTGAGCTGAGAGATTTCTTTCTGTATCCTGCACATCTTAGTTTTGCTTATAATCCCAGTATAGTGTTTCCTGTTGTGCATGTTCAGCTTGCAATCCACTGTAACTCCCAAATCCCTTCCTATGAGTCTGCTATCCAACCACTTAATTTTGTGGTGATTTATCTAGATTTCTGAATAACAGCATAGTAGAGTAGTGAACACAGCTGCCTGGAACAGGTTTCATTCTTGGCCACTGACCATCTAAATAAATATCTGTAGAAGGTTGTACCAGCTGCTTGTTAGAGCAAATAGCCAAGAGCCAGGAAAATTCTGAGATCAAATGCTAATTAAACTGTTGACTTTCTGCATGACCTTGGGTGGCTACACTCTTTGTGTCGCCATAAGCCCCAAATCAAAACCTTTCAGCTGAACTTCTCTGAAGACAGATTACAAAAAAGTACAAAACAGAACCTAGGTACGTCACCAGCAGTAACGTTGTTTGCCTTGAACTTCTAACCTGATCCCTGACACTTAATTCAAAGTACATCTGCACCTTCCTCTATTATTCTTGTTCTTATTTGTTTATATAGGTTTGTAGCTGCATTATGATTAACATAGATACATCTGCACAGGGTTATCAAAAGCAGGTTTTTGCAGATATGATTTCCTATTTTATCATACAGAAATGTGGAAACTTTTTTTGTGCGGCTTGTCTAAGATGATGCATTTTTGTGAGAAAGTGTATTGGCTATAGTGCTCTGTGCATGAGCTTCAACACAGAAGTTTACTGCTAGGCGCTACGCTCATAAACACTGAGTTGTTAACTTCAGTCATGCTGGACTTAGGCTGTATGCAGAAGGCTAATGAGTTCAGGGGCAGCAGGGGAGGAAATGGGGATGAATGACCAATATAATAACTGCCTGTGAAACTTGAGCTGTAGTAGAAGAACAAGGGGGAGGATATGTGGTTCCAAATGTGAAAAATCAAAGCACGCATCTTTGCGTGTAGTTTGCCAGGGACCTTGTCTGAAATGTGTTGTAAATGCTAACCATTCAACCAAACAAAACTGCAATATGCCAGTTTGCACAAGCACCAGTCGATAGATTTGGCAGCTGAACAGACAGGAAATCTCTGTGAAGTTTGCAGGACTCCCAGTCACAAGGGAGTACCAAATGGAGACACATCTGCCTTACTGTAACTTCAGCCATCTGAAGCCCTGCAGTGTGACCGAGCTGATGAATGTATCTGGCTTGGTAGCACTGAACTTCGCAAGCTTGAAGGAGACGTTTGCTGTCGTATGTCTGGAGAGCTCACAGAGGTGGCCGAAATGGTAACTAGCCAGTGTAGTTTTAAAGGTCAGACTGTTCTCAGGAGCCAAATCCTACTGTGCTGGCTTCACAGCATTGTTGCATGAGTGGTACCCTCTCACTGAGTGTAATGCAGATAGCGGTGGAAATAGGTGTGCACCACTGAAAGAGTGCAAATTCAGCCTATCATATAGTACAGTAGGTGTTAAGTGATAGATGAATAAATAAGGTCTGCCATCTTAACAAGATTTCTGAAATGATATAGAAGCACAGGGAAGGGAAATGAGAACAGAGGAGGGAAGGTGGGTAGGAAGGCATGCACTGTTGTTTTTTTAGGTTTGCAGGTGCCTGCCTGTGGTGGTTCGTTGGCTGTTTAGTTTCTGACAGGAAGAACATTTTTGTTTTCATGTATTGAATGGTACCTAGGGGTTGTTGTCATGATGCTGATAAAAAGCTATGAGGAGTTCAAGTAATGCTTGGTTTATCTTTACTACATACTGCAGGGAAGACTGGAAATACTCAAGTTAGCTGTAAAAAAAATCTGGTTTTTTTAGTGACAACAAAGAGTCCACTGGCATAATCTCCAGTTTTAACAGATTTAGAGCTATTTTGGGAAATCTTTGTACTGGGGCATTCTGTGTTACATGGGTATTTCCCAGACTAGATGGTTTAGCAGCAGAGTCATATAGGGTCATATAGAGTGTTAAATATAAAAAGGAATCTCTACTGATCTTCTTGGTACTTCTGCCATGGATAAAATGTTGTACAAGTTTTTCTTCTAAGGTAGCAAGGAAGAATTGAGTTGTGAACTACATCTGTGTAGCCTGCTGATCGTGGTGCTAGGAGAGCATAAGCAAAGGTTGCAAGAGCAAGACTTCTGCTCAGGTGTCAATAGAAAAACTGTTATTCTGGAACTTCATAATTAAAGTATAGTTCAGTTACAAACATGAACACCAATTGCATACTACCTAGATTGTTTCATGTGAGATTTAAGTATTTGGAGATGAGGTTTTCAACAACAGAAGAAATAAAAATGTAAGTACTTATATTGTTTAATGCTAGACTAGCTTGTACACATACATACATACCTACATGTGTGGGGGGGAGTGCTGGGAAAGGGTTATGTATCTATATCTCCAAGTATAGATATTTGTGGTTTTGAACAAAATCTTTCTTTGACTGGTCACTTTGGTGACCATTTTCATTAGCAAGCAAAAGTCACAGTGACCCTAGCTACTTATGGGCAAATTTACAACAAACAAAAAATAACTGAGCACAAGCTCCTAACAAAGGACTTACTGAATGGGGAAAGGTCAATAAACAGTTTGCTGAGCTGACTAATGCCAAAATACAAGAAGCCTGTGCTACAGCTGTTTTCAGCATAATTTTTATGGCAACATTTAAAGCTTGATGTCAAAACATCTTTTTAATGCTTACAATACAAAGTACTGTGCTAACAAAGTGACGATTTTCCTTTGTATGAAGTTTGTAAAAACATGAAAATTTCCCCTGAAAACCTTTTTCACCATCTCACAGTGCTGATACTCTAGTAGTAACTGTATTCTTATCCTGTTCAAGAATCATGCTGAATTTTCCGTGCTGTTAAGCTGAAAACAGTTATTTATCAAAATATTGCTGACACCGAATTTAATTACTCAGTTAATGGCAGTAAAATGTGAGACATTTGCTAACACTTCTTCCATTCTTGGAGAATATTATCCTATCTCTTAAAAAAATCTGGCAAATCTCACAAATAGTGGCATTATTTATAACTATCATTCTTTTCAGTATGCGCCATTGTACAGTTATTACTAATAGAGTCACTTCCTTCACCAAGGGAGAATTAAGGCCTCAGGAAGCCTTTTGGCAAAAACAACTTCTAAGGATAAATATAGTATGAATCGAGATAAGACCAAATGAAGATATAACTCCAAGAGCAGGTATCATGCAAAATACTTCCATGACAGCTGAAGATTATAGAGATACCACACAAATAACACTGAGATTCTAGATGGATAATAGCTAGGCATGCACAGGTGTGAAATTTGCCACGCTAAACCCTCGAAGACAGCCTGTCTGCAAATAAAAGAGTGTTTCTGGGCAAAATATGTTTCCTCAGAATGTTGAATATTATCCCTCAATACTTGACGCAGTTTAAACAAGAATGGAAAATTGCATCAAGAAAGCTGACTCTCCAAAAGAAGGTTCTAATGCACACCCTTGTCTAGTCCACTCTTTTCATATAGGTTTCTTTCTGCTCTGTCCAACACTTTACATCACTAGTTTCATCAAATCAATCAAAATAAAAGCATAGACTGCAGAGTCAGCTTACGTAGATTCAAACATCTAAACTGATTGAAGGATATGAAATGTCAAGGAAGTTGGAGTTTAGCATTTTGTGCTTTCTGAATCCCAAGTTTCATTAATACCTTACAGGCAATTCTAGAATCTCATAGTTATTCCAAACCCAGGAATAACTGCAGGGTCTGGCTTTTGGCTCTATCTTCTGTTTCACTTAGTAATTTTTTAGAACAAATGTCCGGGGTTTTCATCTCTGTCTGAAAAAGAACCAACCTCCTCAAGTCTCTTTTCTGTGCTAGATGTATGAGACTCAGTAGGTAAAAATACATTAACAGACTGTAGACAATTCTTGTGCAGTATAAAGAAAGCAGAATGCTTTCCAACATGTACACAGTAGGAAATAATATGTTACTTAAGGCAATTGCTTTTTTCTTTGTTTCAAAAAACTGGCAGTGAAGTTGGTGTAAACAATATGTAAAGACAGCTGAATTTTAATGGAGGCACGTTGTCTGGAACACCTATTTAAGCCAGTATGTATAGCAATCACTCATCATCTCTCAGGATTTGACCCCTTATGCAAACTGTAAAACTGTAAAATGCACAATACACGTGAAAAAAAAAAAAAAAGAAAAGAGAAAACAGCAAGCCTCATACAATGCAGAAAAAGAACTGCACTTCACTAACAGAGATGGAAAGAAAAATGTGCTTTCACCCCAGCGTATCTATCTGAAATAACAATACACCCAGTGTTTTCACTGATTCATCTGAATAATATTAAATTCTGAACTCCAGTGAATGCTCATTGCTCATTGTTTTCCCAAATAGCCACATATCGTTCTGTTTCATCCAGCCCAATTGATCACAGATGTATTTTAGTTGAGATTTTCAAAACTGTTTATGTTAGCAGCAGCTGGTAACTGAATAAAATGTGTCAGATTGCTTTCAGGACCAACCACTTCAGTCAAACACAAAGGCAAACATTTGAGTCTGTTTACAACTTGAACATCTCCTCATTGAGCACAGCTGTCTTAAGTGCAATTATTTATTTGTAGATAAAGTGGCACTGAGGAGTACCCCTCTTTCCCTACTCTCAAAAAGCTTGAAAGTTGATGACCTATTTTTTAATCTTTACCCAGGTATTTTATGTGCATCTGAGCAAAGTCTGGACCATTACAGTAAATAGGGCATTGCCCCTTAATAGAATCAAGTTTAATTGAAAACCCTCTTGAAAACTATTGAGAGTAGCAGTTACTAACCATCTCTCAGATTTTGACTGAATAAGAATTAGAAGAATATCAAATGGCTCTATTTAGAGAACAAGTAGAGACTAAAGCCACACTTAGATGCTATTTTATCCCTAGTCCAGGATACATAAATAGGACTTATGTCCCTTTAATTCAGAATTCTTTCTTGAAGGCATCTTTTGAAATAGAGTTCATGCTACCTTGAGACTTCTGTCCAGTGCAGTTAAATTGGGAATGAATCTAACAATGAAACTTCTTTTTAAGCAAGGTCAAAATTGTAGATAGACATTTATTTAATTCTGAAGTGCGTGGCTTGGCTCCACAGACTTGGAGATGCTTAGAGGTAGGCAGATGTGGCAGCTGTTTGGGTCTGAGTTTGTTTGGTTTTAATATTCCTAAAGGAACCTCAATGGAAGTCAGATTTATTTATTTTTGTTTTTTAGAATTAAATTTGTAGTATGTTTTGTATCAGTAGAAGTATTAAAGTTCCATTTGTTCCTTAGAAAATGCTAAAGTATGTAGTTCCTTGGTCTTTTGAACACAGACAGTTGATTTGCATGTATTCAGAGTATGTGGACTACTGTTCTGTCTCTGACTCTCAGCCTAAATAGCAAGAGCCACAGATCAGGAGAGAAGATGTATATACACTAAGTTTTGCTTACATTCAGGCTTGGTGACACTCTGGAACTACATAGCACAGGCACTAGTCATGACTGGAGCTCCTCAAAGAATGTCTTTGGATCATAAAGTTGACATAAAATAGCACTTCAGATGTGTCTTGTGTGCTGCTATAGCTGAGGTTACAAAGCATTTAGTAATATAAACTCTATTTTCCATGGAATTTACTGGTGAGATGGCTTGAGTTGTTCTTGGGGGGAAAAGCAGTCTGCCAGATCCTAGTCCCGAGTACTGTACCTATTTCCAGTTTTAGAAACAGGAAGGATTAAATGTCTCATGCATATGCAATTGTGTGAGTATGGAGGATCAGACCGTCCACCGATTAGTGAAAGCACAAGATGTATGTTAGAATGTATCAATTGCCCTCGTGGTTTCCTATGTGTAATGGCAAAGCCAAGGGGAAATGAGCATTAGGTTTTTTCTGTGAGGGACTGTGTACATTTAATATCCCCCACCCTGACCTCCTCTTTTATTACAGTCCAAAAACCTCACATGTAAGCTTTTTATCTACTAATAGAACTGCACTTATGTTCAGGCTCTTGTCCTTAGGAGCATTTTATACAACCTATCTTCTTGACTCCTTTTAGTCTTTTTCTATCCTGCTATTCTGATGGGTGCTGAGTATTTGCTGCAAGATGTTGAGTGCTCTCAAAGTGAATTGAAAGTAAAAATTCTGGTCAAAGACTCTGGTGCATTTCAGGCCAAGTCTAGGGCATGTTACTTGTCTTTTCCTGAAGGATGTTTTTATTTGTGTGTATGCCTGTTTAATATAAATGGTATACATCTTACATGTGTATTTGCACAAGAGCCTGGAACCGTTACACTTTGCTGGTCTACGGTATGGATTTTAAAGCATTTATAAATAGGTATTTAGCTATCAGACTAGAGCAGTTTCTTCAGAGACAGTCTACAAATAGTACATATTTGTAGAACTCTTATTTAAATACATTATTTACCAGAGAGAGACAGGAAATTGCTTCTTTATACAAATTCCAGTCTCTCAGACAGATATTACATACTCTGAGAAATGTACAAACATCTCATATACTTTAAAAGGACCACTAAAATATTACTCAGTTCTGCCTGAGCCATTTTACTCCTGCAATTAAACCACAGTCACATTCTCACCTGGATGAGCTCCTGTGTTGAAATGTAAGTGTGGTGCCAACACTGCCAGTGTATTTTCTTTGGAAGAGAATGAGCACATATGAAAGATAAAATAAAATAAATAACTGAATGCTCACAAATGACCAGTTTTAATTTACCCATGACACTGGTTTTCTTAGATCTAAATTTCTAGCCCAATATGAAAGCAAAATCTTCCATGACATTAATGTACCTCAACATTTAAAAATGTCCTGTGCATTTTGATGTGGCTGCTGCTATACCTATGTTGGCTCTTTGTGAATTGCTGAGCTCAGCCCTTCTGTAACAAGCAGGAAAATTATCATAGTATTATCATAGGGAATTTGATAATCTTTTTCATACAGTTAAGGCCCTTTCTTTTAAAACCACTGGAGACTATTTTTGTAGGAGATAGGAAGTATTAACCATTACTATAATACTATATATTGTCTATGAGTGACGGTTTTTCTGAATATATCATGTATGCAGAGATACTCTGTATCAGAAATTCCTGACAAATGGTTTTTCATCACAAAATATCAGCTTGTCAAAAACAGAGCTTTGCTGGAACACACAAGATTTGAAAGAAGCTTTATTTGGATTGGAGGAGCATTTTTCCAGATTTGAATTGCTGTATGAAAATAAGAGCGGGGATCCAAAGCCATTTCCTTCACATTTCAGAGCAGGGCTGTGATAAGCAGACTACAAGTGGACAGTTTTCATGAGGCTTCCTGGTTTTGTTCCTTTCCAGTGGTTTCCTACGATTACTCTTTCAGTGCAGGATGGGAAGATTATGAAATCTCAGTGCTCTGTGGGACATTAAAATATATCTTCCCTTCCAATGTGTTTCTAGTAGTATTTTTTCACTTGAATCACCCTCTGAGATGCTTCAGATGTAAAACATTACAGTTCACTTGAAGTGAGGATGTGGCTCAAATCCTCTGTAGGATTTTTAAAATGCCCACCGTAGTTGGTGAGAGGTAAACACCCTGGGATGGGCATTAAAATACACAAAAAAAGGAAAGCTTTTTGAGTTGTGCAATTATCTCTATCTCCTAGTAAAAGCTTAACAAATTACTTTCAGCCAATTTGTACTAATTAGCAATTAATTATCTTCCTGTATGCAGCATCTCTTACTTCATTTTGCATCTATGAAGTTTTCAGTTCAATTTGCAGTACAGTTTAGAAGTGTCCAATCTGGATATCATGTTACTGTAAACTACTGAATTTCCCTTCTCCTTTGCCTGGTGGCACTACTGCAGCCAAGTTGGCTGAATTGGGCAATTTGTTCACTGAAAATAGCCTAATTTTTAGTTATTGTATCATGTACACATGATGATTTCCTTTAGGTTGAGCTCACTTCTAGCTCAACATAGGAACTCTGGGATGGTGGCTGCAACCCTAGGGCTGAAGGGCTTGTCTTCAAATGCAAGAGCGGGTGGTTTCCCTGTAAAACACTGCCTCCCAGTAAAATCAGTGCGAACGGTACATATACTGCATCGAAGTTTTTTACAACATTTAGTTCCTGCATATTCTTTTTTCCTTTTCCCACTTACACTGTTTACTGTCCTTACACTTCTTCCTAGTCCTGACATATTTCAACCCCCCCCCCCTCTTTTTTTTTTTTTATGAACCACGGTCTACTGTACTTGGCTTAATGGGCCTCTTAACCCATGTTCTGCTTTTTCCAGCCTCCAGTATCATCCTCCTCTGCCTTGTCTTTCTCCTTTCTTACCTGCTCTGTATGTTATTCCCATCCATATCTTTGTCTCTTTTTTTCACTTCAGCTATTGCTGTATATCTGTCTGTTCTTGAACCAGTCCTCCTTCTTCTCCACATTTGGACATCATACTACTACCATATTTCTAGAAAGATCACTCCGTCTCACTGTAGTTGCTGTCTGTGAAAAGAAATGCATCTAATTCTAAATGCAGGTGGACAGTTTGTTTTGACAGCAGTAATTACCTGCCATATTAATATATAATAATTATTTAGTATTACTGAAATCAGGAGTAAAAACAGTTTGTAGTGGTTCAGACATGACATGTAAAAATACTGGTGTTAAATAGGTTTTTTTTTACATATTCCAGGAAAAAGGTGAAGCTGGGGATTTTATTTTATACCAACAGTTCCCCTTTTTCAAAGACTATTAGGTTGTCTGCAGATTCTGTTTTATTTCTATATTATTTGGTATTAAAAGGCCTTGGAAAATGCCAGGAACCTTTATTCTCTCATGTAACAGAATTGAGTGTGTTTCAGCAGAGGGTTATGGTATGTGGACAGTAATTACATAGAACCCATTTGCTGCTAAAGACAATACCCCTCGAGAGACAGAAGTATCAATAACACATTGGGATGTTTGAAAACATATGAAGCAAGATATTATCTTTAGATAAGATTCATCCATCTGAAACAGATATCAGTATATTAATTAGCTTTAAGTTTTGCCCAAATCTCCTTTCTTTGCAATTTAAATTTGGTGTCTTAGAAAGAGTCATGTTTCATGAGCATCTAAATTAGCATTACCAACATGAAAAAGTGTTCTCAACATTAATAAGGACTGTTTTACAACTCATTCCTACTGTATGGGTATTATTTGTAGTGTGAGTGTACCATCAAGAAACTTTTTTAATGTATTCCTGTTAATATGGCTTTTTTTCACCTAACAATCTATCAGAAAGAGGGAATCCTATCAGCACTACTAAATCCTTATTTGAAGTTTCATTGATCTTCGCCTTAGAACAAGATTATAAAAACAGTCCTACCCAGAGATAATGTCTAGAGGATTTTGGTTAATCTTAGCACTCATTTTAGATAAGATCTAGTCATATTCAGACACGTAGCTATTCTTCTAGATAACATATGCCTACCAGTGTTTACACTTAATTAGGATGCAATAATTGCTTTTGTTTCCTTTGGTCCTAACAAAGAGTAATGCCAAATATATTCATAGACCTTTGATGATAAATATCTTGTACTCAATGTATAGCTTTCCAGGCTCAGGATCGATTTTCCCTGATGAGGAATTCTTTCTGATGGTGAAAACTTGTGCAGTGAATAACGTAATCTTCATGCATCCTAATGTTTCAAACCGTACTTAGGTATTCAGCTTGCTTCTTTATTCTTTAGTTTCCATTCTGCAGAGACTTGTATATATAAAGATTATTCAAATAGCTTTTTGCCAGTGAGTGAATTATTTTGGGAAGGACAGCACATAAGAAAAATGTGGAATTACCATAAAAGTCGAAGAAAAGGTTTCATTTTCACTGTATCAGTTTTCAGATGTCAGGCTGTAAATAGAGTCTTACAAAGAATGAGTTAGCAGTATAAAGAAAGTAGAATTTAGACTCCACTGGTAAAGTAATAATATGGATAATGTTCTGTACCTTGCATCTGTCATTCAATTACGTAACTCCATGGATTTTCATGTTCAGCAAATTATCAGTTTTCAGGGTATCTTTTTTACAGACATGTATCTACATTTCTTAAAACACATAAATTTTCTCTTCCTTCTAAATAAAGTTGTATACAGTGATATTTTGGGGTATCTTTTATTATAAATATGTAACCTTATCCAATGCATTGCTTTTCATAAGGGAAAACATGAACCTCCAAGGGTGTAACATTTGTGTACAGCTGGCTCTTTTTCTCTGTGAGAACATACTGCTTTGCATTATTAGTTAGTAGTAAGGGAAAATGGAGAGCAAAATTAGCTGCATAAACAAACCTGTTAGACAAGTGCCTTTGATATTGCACATGATGATGCTAGAGATTGTATTACTTATTTTTTTGCAGGGTCGCTTTTGAACAACACAACGGTTGAGCTTAAACAGTTTACCAGCAGTAGTAATGGCAGAATTATTTAGGGCTCAGTTCTTTTAAAGTTAATGATTAAAATCCCCTTGGCTTAAGCATTTGCACAGTAAGTCCTAGACTGTCCAAGAGATTTGTGTTGTGTAGCTAAAAAGGTACTTTTTTCAGTAACAGATGAAGTAATGTCTTCCAGTAACAATTTTTTGTGGGAGACTGACAAAATATCTTCCTGAAAATGCTCTTGTGTGTATGTTCCCGGTATGTCCTAACTTACAGCAGGGCTCGAGAACATTATACACGTCGTCCTTCTTACATGGATAACATGGTAGAAATAACACGAGATAAATGAAAGCTGCAGTAGCAACTGAAGCAGTTGCTCTCTTCTCATGTAAGTGTTACAATTAGTTATTGTTCTGATGAACCATCTAAAGTCATGTCTATATATTTCTGCTTGAATTACTCGAACTTCAGTACAGTGGTTATTATAAGTATAATTACTTTGTCTCAGAAGTCATTAATGCCCTGTTTTAGAGCACCTGTTCTAACTAATGATGTGCAATGGCAGAAAACAAAAACAGGATGAGTTTCACTCTGTTCATGCTAGTCAATTAATACATTGAAAATAGCACAGAGCCCAATAACTATTTGTGTTATGCTATACTTAAACCTCAAATCACTGAGGTTTTCTTGCCTTTGCCTGATACCTTAGCTACTCTCTTCCCTTTTATTCTTATTCAGTGAAGCACATCAATGTGTTTTAACTTTTTGCATCTGCTTCAGACTCAGTGCCCAAGGATATCATTATAATTAAGCCTGTACTATATTACTGTTTTGCATAAGCATTTCTGTGCATCAGTGTTTTTTCTTTTTTTAGTGTGATATTATGTTTGGTATTGTCTCCAAGAATGTTACCTGCTCATTTCTTACAAAAGATTGCTCATCTTCAGACTAAGTTGAGATAGTGGGTCTTACTCCATTACCTGTAATAATTGATAGTAAAAGTCCTAGTGACTTCAGACAGGTTCCTACCTCCATATCCATTTTTTCCCATATCACATCCCTATCCATTTCTTTGAGATACTTGATTACCCTAATCACGTTATCCTTTGGTGAGAATGGCTATACCTCAGTCATTTCAACCTAGTTCATCTGAGGCATATAAAGATATTAACATTAAATAATCTACTGTGTTTAGCAGGTCATAAATTTTATTCTCAACGTATTGTTTACTTAGCCATGAAATAGCCAATGTGTATTCTCCTAATTAGGCTTGTTATACTCACTGGGTTATAGGGCAAGTTTGCGATGTGCTTAGGACATTGCCGTTATTTGTTTTAGAACGTCTGAGCCAAAGAACCTTTCTGGTTTCTGTACCGGGCTCTGCCGTGTATGTGCTCTATAAGCTGTCACAAGTCATGTAACCGGCACTAAAACTTGTAACTGAAGTCAGGAACCTGAGTAAATGGTCTTAGTATTGTGGAGGGTCTAAGAACAGCCACAGCTAGTCATGCTGTCAAGTTTTGTCTGCATCTCCCCGTCAATTAATTCCATTTTAACAGTCGCTGGTTAAACCTGAACGTGTTGGCACTAAGTTCAGTTTCCCCTTTGCCATCTCTGGAATGGGGACAGTGTCTGCACCTAATACTTGGTGGTAAAATGAAAAAAACTGCAGTTATTACATGATTAATATTAGAGGTTTGTTTTGTGTTGGAGTTTTGTATAAAGGTTCTTCTAAATATTTATTTGTAAAACTGAATGTATTAACAGGGCCCTGATGATATTTTCGTGCTCTGAAGGATGTGTTGTATATTACACATGCTGTAAGGCCAGAGCTTCTGAGAAGCTGTGACTTTGTGTGCTTACTGTACAGCTGATTTCTCCCTGCACTGACATGCTTTTGGGATACCATGGATTCATTTTACACTGCACAAGGTATAGTTCCTATGGGTGTTTCTGCTTCTTGGAATTACTGGCATAACTGTTCATATAGAAGCCAGCCAGAAGCACTGGACTTACTTCACAGGCATACATCAGCTATGTAAGGTATGCACAATTTCTTCCTGAAGGTGGGTATCAGAGACTGAAATACTTTATATTTAGAAATTCACTTGTTTTCACTTTTTCTGGCATCTTTGGTTGTAGCACAGCAGGTTAAAGACATCGATCTTATAGGTATGTAATAAGTTTGAGAATAGTATTAAGATTTTCAAAATGTAATATTTCCAAGCAAATATATGAATGTATAGGAGCCCTTTTCAGAGTGCACATGTAGTATATGTCTTGTAATTTCTTTTGTAGCATGTAAAATGTAAAACAAATTTGGACGCTGGAGTGGTTAAAAAGTAACATTGCAATTGTGAAGAAAGCTAAAATTTTAGGCTTTTCTGCATTCCTAAATTGCAAATCAAGTTTAGGTGCAGAAACCTTTCAATTAAATAATTAAGAAGTACCAAATGCTGAGCTGGTTAACGTATTTCATTCTTTCATCCTAAGATTTCTGTGAATACCCATTTGTGCATGCATTTGGATAGACAGATGCCTAAATACAGAGGCTACACAATATTGGCACACAACTCCTCCTCCCCAGTGGCTTTTCGTTTGACACTCTATATAGTTGTGAGCTCATATTTTCATGCCAGACACCACACGAAGGGGATGAAAATCAGGACATAAGTGTTAGCCTTGTTGTTTCCAGCAATACAGCCCAGCTACTGAAATAACCATCTGGAGTGGCTCTTCAGGAAAAGGTATCCAGGGCCTATCAGTGCTTATTGTGTTCGGAAAAGTTCAGAGGCTTGAGTAGCATAATGCTTAGTGATGTCTGCTACACTCCAAACATTTTATGTTTTTAGCACAAAGTTAATTTGTTGTTGACAGTGACAGTTTATTTCACTGTGTAATCTTTGTCTGATTTCAAGTATGTCTGTAAATACTTGTGCCATTTTGGGAAACAAGTTATTAGCTCTTTCAAAGGTAAAGACATGAGAGCTCTTTGAAAGGTTAAGTCTTCTGTAGAGGAAAGTGCCTCTTGAAGGTGGAGGCTACTTTTTCTTTCCTTTGAAGATAATCAAAATATGGAGAGTAGCTGGTCATGAACAAAATGATCAGGGTGGCATAACTAAAGCTTATTGAATTTGTGCTGAGGATCCCAAAAATGGCAGTTCCATTTGTTCCACAGAGTTTTATCCTCTAATTCCTAATCACAATGCTGTCTTATTGTGCACAATGAAAAGACTAATTTGACTAAATCCATTCATAAATGACAAAATCAATAGTTCTCCTTTTGAAAGTCACTCAGCATATAGAATATGAGAATTTATGGTTAGTTTACTGCTGTCATGGATGGGTCTCTCTCTCTCTGGTAGTAACTGATAAAGCAGCTTTTGAAGTCAGACTGTCTCAATAAAGTACTTAAATCCATCTTAATGTACCCCGGGGAAGCAAGCCTGAATTAACCTAGTACCTTAGTTTTGCAACAATAATGAGGTGAAAGGGAGTATGCAGCAGAAACTGATTATAATAAGTGATACAAAAGGAGACAGCAATAATGAGGCAGAAGTAGAATAGGAACTGGGATTAAGGGATCTCTCACCCAGCCATGTGCAAAAATGTTGAAAATTAATGTTGTATTGTTTAGCTAACAGCTGTCAAGTCATTCAAGTCATTGTAATGTGTGGTATGCTTGCTTTCCTCTTCGTCTTACCAAACGCATATTAGAAATCATATTCTCTTACTTCTGAAGAATGACAGAGTTAATCCTTCCTTGCATTGCTTTTAAGACAAACTCATAGTAAAGGCTGTCTCTTAAATTTGTCAGTTAGGATATTAACATAGCATGAAACTTTGATGTTAAACTGGCATTTGATTATTTGGGTTAAGAATCACTTAGGGCCATATTCTTCCTTGCTGTTGTAGTTGTGTGTAGCAGAAGATGCAAAGGATGCAAATAGGCCCTCATGTATTTGTGGTGCGGCTGTAATCGGAGAGATTCCTGACATCATTCTTCTGAAAACATACATCACTCAAAGGAGACCAAGGAGGAATCCAAGGTTCTTTCTGTTTCATTAAAATAATAATTTTCCTACAATAATACAGTAAAATTGAAAGAATAGTAAGAAAAATGTCTTTATTAAACAGACTTGAAAGCCAGCGTTACCAGACGTTCTTAAAATCTATCAGGCAATGCCTGTATCACTCTATTCTGAAATCTCTTATTATTTCTCCAATTCCAGTTATCCTGATTCATTGCTCCCTTTTCATACACAAGTGTAGTATTAATAAGTTATACTTGGCGTTGAAAGGATTTGATAAATTTATTTTCTAAAAAGCAATTTTTAAAACAAATGTTAAACATTAAAATTTATCTTTTTTGTGCTATCTTAGTATTTCTAAAATTTTCCCAATAAGCAGAAGTTACACATGATGTCTTTTAGACCTTGGTGTTCCAGGAAAGGTGTTGATGATACATGTTTGGAGTGTTTGCTTAACACTGTGGAGCAATTAGTTTCATTCTTACGTGTTCTTTTTGCTCTAATCCTCCCGTTTGTGAGATGGGGCAGCTGATCCAAATACTATGTGGACAGTGAGCAGTTTTTAATGATATAGAACAAAGCTTTGCATACATTTCTTAGATGTTTATCCTCTTCTAGACAGTGCTGAGGCTTTTTTGCTTTTTTAGATGCCAGTTGATTCTTATGAAAAACCAAATTGAAAACATCCTTTCCTTTGCTGTGGTGTTCTGGTGCCGATTAGCCAGGAAAACCACTGTGTTGGAACCACTCTGGGGAAAGGGTTTCCTTCTTTACCAACAACATCCTTTCAAAAAATCACAATACATCCACTATTAGTTTGTGGTAGTTTTAATGTGGAAGAATAATTTCATTCAAGTCAGAGTAATCTTAGTTTTTAGCATGACTTACACCGGAAGTAAGAAGCACACAGAGCTTGCAACAGGTGGCAGTTAGGGACAACTCACAGCTTTGTAGCAACCATTTTTTAAAATAATGATCAAAATTTTCAGAAGGAATTTTAGGTAATTTGTTGCTACTCTGGATAAAGATGTGGTACAAGATGGTACTTACTTAGAAAAACAATTTGAGTATTTTGTTTCTGAAGTGAATCAAATAGCATCCCTTTAGAACATGGAGCAGCCTTTGAATCATGTGGTAGCTCAGACTCAGCAGTTGCTTCTTGGTGACCTCAGGATGTTTCCATGGTGATTTGCATTTGCTGTTTACCCCAGTGCTCAGCTTGGTATGACTAGCAATACTTGAGTGCTCTGAAATTAACCTCTTCAAAACTGGGATACATACGCCTTGTAATCTTTTAATATTCTCACCACTACCACTCTTCTCTGCACTGTCGTTTGAAATCCTCTGTCCTCTGTGCAATATTCTTCTTAAAATTTGTTTTTATTATTCACCCTACAAACAAAATTGTTACACATTGCTTAGTTACACTCTCCCACTACTCATCATGTCACCCCTTGTGGATAGTGTTGCAAAATATCCAAGATACTTGAAACAAGACACTTGGGAACATAAACATTCAGTGAAAAAAGTAAAATGAAGTGAAAGAAAATGTTTCTATACCCAAGTATGATTGGCTTTTTATTGATATATATTTTTTTTTTCCATCTAGGAAAATTATTTTTAAAGCCCCTTGTTTATTATCATTTATCAGTTCAGTTAAAAAGCTCCCAAGAGTTACTGCTGTGGGTACATTGCCTCTGAGCAGCAGGAACCATTTCATCACTTCTGCTGTGAGCTCTGGCTGCTGAGCCTCTGCACTGCTGCTCCTGGAGGCTCGCTACGAGCAGTCTTGCTTTTCTTGGAGTCTTGTTACCGTACAGTGTACGTACAGTGAATCACTTCTCAATACTAGTGGAAAGAACACAGTTCAGGTATTCCTTCTGTGTTCATACTTCTCTAAATTAAAAACTTCCTAGACCTTTACACTGCACAAAACAGAACAGCCAGGACATGATGAGGTTGAACAAGCGATCATCGCTAAGCCATAAATATTCCCTTGCACCAATATTGCTCACACTCTTCATATCAGCTGCCAGCTGGTCAGAGGCGAATCCACTGCAGTCTAGTTTTGATCAATTAGAATATTCTTTCTTCAGCCCATCTGTCTTAAGACAGGAACAGCTCATGTTAGGCTGTTTCCATTAGTTTATAAACTGAAACCAACCTTGACCCAGGCTTTCCTCTCATTCCACAGACCTTCTTTTCCATGCTTTTGGCCTGCTAAAAAAGTATTTATCTAATGATTACAAGGGAGAGATCAACTAAAAGCAAACTGAAACGGTACATAAGGTGCAGATTCTGTAAACAAATACTATTTTTTTCTAAAAAGTGATTTTTCTCATCAACCTGTATTTTGTCCTTTCTTTTGGCTGAATTGAGGTGACTCCCTCCTGTTGTATTGCTAGCTGTGACTTTTCATTACATAGCGATAATCCGTGCAACATTGTTTTCTACAGGGCACTTTCTCCTTTATCAGATACAATTTTATTTCCTTAACAATTTCTCCCAAATAATATGCTCACAGCTGTATTTTGTTGCAACTGTAGCCATCTGATGAGAAGTTGGGAGTTGAAGAGCCAAGTCTGCACACTCCGTTCATTTTTACAGGAGTGAAGGTGCGAGTCTTCATTTTGTGAATACAAATTCTGACCCTTTTTTTGTGGTTGCAAATTGTGACCCTTTTGGGTTTTGTTTTACTTTTTTCTCCCAAAAGCTTTCTCTGCTGAACACTTCAGCTGGCAGTTTAGTTTGACAGATTTGTTAGCAGACGGCAGAACAGGAGAAAGCCAGGCTGATGATGGGCCTGGAAGGTGAGCACAAAAAAGCCTAAATAGCTGGTACAGCCAGTGAATGAGAAATGAATGCCAGTGATAATAAGACAAGTATCGTTGCCAAAAAGGCCTTTTATTTAGCAACTGTTCACTAGAAAGACTGAAAATGATCAGTATCAGCTACTGGAGGCATTTTAAAGTAATCGTGGTATACCAAAAGTCCACATGGATTGTTTTAACATTCAAGACAAAGGTGCAGAAATGAGCTGTTTAGACAAAGACCTGGATACAGAAAGAAAATCTGAGAAAGAAGGTAAATAGCACAGAGACCGCAAATGCAAGCACTGGAGATAGGCAAGATTTTCCAGTAATAATAAAAGGGAAAAGAAACTTAACGGTGTAGCTGCAAGAGCTCAGTTTTCATTATCCAAGATTTTAAAAAATGAATAAACTTTTCTCATGCCTCGGATTTAAAATCCACAGGATGCAAGATGCAGGATGCTGGAGGGTGGATATACATTGATTTCTCACCTAGTTTTTTATTTGAAAGCCTGTTAAAGAAACACATTTCAAAACATGGATACTCTTTCTAAAACTTTCAGCAAATGCAGGTTTTATGCCACCATCTCTGAGAGATGTAAATTACTCTAGTAGTGCATATTGGCCACTCAGAATCGGGACCTTTTGAACAAGATTGCTTACAAATACAGAAACAACAAAGTCACTATTTACAGCATGAAAAAACTATGAGAGAGATGAATATGAAGGCTAACTGGGCCAGCTTAGATAAATGGAAGGAGGTTTATGTTCTCAGAATTGAAAATAATACATACCTGCGTATAATCTATGGGGTTTCACAGTCTGAAATAGAGGTACGTGCCAAGTCAGATCTCCTTCGCCTTCTAGGGCTTCAGTTAACAGCCGTAACACAATAGATGTGAGTGTTCAATTTCTAAGGCCAGATTCATGCAACTTACAGATTTCCACTTGTGTTTAAAATTCAATTTTACATACATAGGGTTCTGTGAAAAATAGCATCAATATAAAAGCTAGCTCAAGCAAAAAGTAAATAATATATATTTTCCTTACTATTTTCACCGTGAATCAATGTTTAAATAGTGGAGAACGTAATTTTAAAAGCTTCCTGGGATTATTTTCTGAAAGGTGCACTATTTTAATTTATCATTTTAAATGTGCTGACAATAAGCACATTTTAAAGCCTTATTGCACAATGCATCAGGTTACCTAATATTAATTTACTTTTTATAGTTTATTTAATATAGTATTGATTGCATTAGCATTTGGATTAATGACCTTTTAAATGCTCAAAGACTAAGGCTGTTGTCTAGTAAGATGAGAAGACATAGTCAGGAGGCTGAACTAGTTGGCCAATCAGCTGTTTTAAAATAAATTAAAGATTGTGTAAACCAAAGCAATGTTGAGAATTAGGGTTTTCTAATGAGATCATCAGTTCTAAATCAATACCAACAGGGTACACACTTTTGTTTGATGTTCACTATGTACTTGAGAGAATTTCAGTAATCAATCACTGGCATTCAGACTTGCAGATGCAAAGTCCACCTCAGTGAAATGTTTAAGACTGCAAAGTAGAACTACATGCAAGTACAAGGAGTGCACATCGACCTGCTCCAAAATGGAGCAGATGAACTTTAATAATCATATGTTAAACTCACTGAAAATCATACAGTGGATTGAATCTGAAGCTGATCCTATGTAAAAATAAGGGGATACATACTTTGCCCCATCTAAACCTACTCATGAGGCGAATGTCAGCTGCCATTTTCTCTGCTGAGCTCAGAGAAGGGGATAAAAAATGCATTCATGATGATGGTAGAGAATTCAGGAGAGAAAAATGGTAAAAAGTCCCCTTCTAAGTATGTAACCTGACTCCAGTACTGCCGTCTCCTGTTGCTTTGGCCATGTCTCCATATCCATTTCTTTTCGTGGTTATTTCTCTGTCTTTGCTTATTTTTTCTTTCCCTTTCTCTCCCTGTCACTATGAAGACTTTCATGTGCTGATTTACAAAAAACTGTGAGCAATTAGGAATATAAAATCAACAATGGAATAATCACTGCTCTTTATTATTTCACTCTTTGTTTTCCAGTGTGTTGAGTAACTGTTTGTACCAGTGCTCCTTAAAAATACATTACTTTATTATTATTTTTTAACATACACCAGTTAAAGCACATAGTGAATCCCTCAAATAACTTTATCAGTGAGAAAGTCCAGTTGTGACTACTGGATTCTCTGGTTGTACAAGACTGATGGATTTTCCATCCATCCATAATAGAGAAACAGTGAGGAATCAAGCCCCCGTGGCTCTCTGCCTCATGTAAATGCAGTTAGTACAGTCTGGGGGGGTTTCTTTAGTTTTCTTGAAACAAGACTCATTATTCTTCAGGGGTTTTTTTTTATATCTCAGATAACTTTTTTTAGTGGAGTTACTGTTGTTATCCACAGACAAACTGAAACCATAATTTGTCCAAACCACAAGAATTTGTAGACTAATTTCCTATTCTGTTAAGCAGTGTGAGCGGAAGGGAATTCTGTGCCGTACCTCCGGCTGGCAGCACGCTGCACAGAGGACAGGGTGGCTTTAAGCCACCTCTGCACTGTCTGGCTGTGTGTACAATCCTATATAGCTTAAGCAACTATAGGGGTTTTTACCAGATGCACTAAGTGTTGAAAGGGCACAGATAAATGCTGTCTTCAGCTGATTAACTATTCCGTTATGAAGTTTCTGCTGTGTTTATGAAATTCTGGGAAACAGTCTTTTGCTAAAACACCATTAATTTTTAAGTATGGTTTCCAATATGAAATATTTTTATTTTGGCTATCCATTTTTAATGACTGCATAATGCAACTCAGCAAAACTATATAAAGCAAACCAAGAAAAAAGAGAAGCTATTAACATCAAATATTTGCATAAAACCCATGAAATACTGAAGCAAAGACTTTTTAGGCAACTGGAAGTTCATGTAATGAAGACAATATACAGAAACTGCCTTTAAAACATCGGTTTATCAGAGCAAGCTAACACTGCTACATTTACTGCATATTCCCTTCTGGCAGAAAAGTTATTCTTACTTTTAGTTTGAGGATGTAATAATGGAGGTTATTACTGATTTGTTGTGTCTTGGAGCCATGTTCATCAGTGTCCCTGATGTGTTGTGAACTCAGGGGATGATCATACCAGGTATCTTATACCATGCTTTTGCCAATAGCTATGGATGGTAGTGTTCAGTATGAGCTGGCCGTCCTGCCAAACCCATCAGCTTTAAGTTACTGAAAGCAAATCTCCCACATGCTTTATCGTAGCCAGGAAGTCTCTGCCTTCAAAACACTGATTTGTGCTTTTGCCTATCCATAAAACACGCAAATGACCAGTTTCACTGTATAACTTCTAAGTTGTCAGTAAACGCCATGAAAACTTAAAAGAAGTAATTTTACTTTTATTGTATGTACATTAAGGCAAATGCATGACCTTATGGAATATCTTTTCAGATATGGTCAAAAGTCTGCCATGCTTGCATCTGTGGGAGGTGGATTATTTGAAGAGTAGAAGTGTTATACAGATAGATTCCAAAAACTGCTGAAAGAGCAGAACATATGTAGCAAAAGTATGAAAATAAGTTAGAAATCAATATAAACCTGTTTTACAGCCTTGTTTTAGGATACAATTCAACATTTGAGGGGGATTTTAAATTCTCTTTTAAGGATCTTTTGGAAGTTTCCTTTTCACCTTCACCCAGGGCAACAAGACACAGTAAGGAGAAGAGAACATAACACAGAATTATATTATAAAGGACTCAAAATTGTTAACTAGTCAGGGAAGTCAGGAAACTTATTTATGTATGTGCATTGTATACATATAATAGTGAGGTAGCATTTTAAGATGTGTTCATGGAAGAACACATTTAACCACATAAATGTGCAAATACGCATATTGTTTTCTTTCTTTACTAATGTACTCCAGTTGGCAGTTTTTCTGGGTGCCCTGAAGCCTCTTAAAGTCTAAGTGAATGCAGTGGTACAACATAAAGTCAACTCCTAAGCTGCAAAATGAGGGATATATTCATAAACCAGTTTTGTATGTCTCAGACCTCTGAGTGAACTCTACAAGTACCATATTATTTAATGATACTACTGGAAATCAGCTTGATATTTCACATGAACTGTGCCATGAGAATAGGTTGGTTCTAGGACCACAGCCGATTAAGTTCTTATTCCTTTGGTCTTTGCATTTAACTAATGTAGAAAGTTTAACATAAGAATTCTGTTTTCCATTTTTTTTATAAAAAGAGAAAGAGTTGGAGGCAGGTGTATGTACACTGATAGATATAATAAGCATGTGTAAGTGTGTCTGTGGATATGTGTGCATAAATATATGCGTATGTAGATAGTGGATGTTTATTGCCATCAGCTATTTAAGGGTCCATGGGTAACGGTCAAACTGAAGTACTAATCTTTGATCTGTTTTTTCCCTCATTGACACCAAGTGCGCAACCCTCATTGCCTTCAGGGGGACCTGTGATAGGCTCATCCGAAAGGCTTGTGAAATATGGACTTCCTAATGGTTCAAATGGGACTCTGCGCACTAATTAACATTTTATTTTATGGCAGCCCTTTCTTCTGTCCTATGCCTGTATGCTCCCTTAGTGGAGTGAACAGATGTAGTCACACATCTCATGCTTGGCAGAAGACGGATGTCACTCTTTAGAACAAATGTGCTTAGTCAACATCAACATCTGTCTGTATGGCTGCCTTCCACGTCTGGTGTATGATCAGGTCTTCTGGAGAGATTCCTGATTTAGTCATTGCAGGACTTTGCTTACTTCTGTGTTGTCCAGGCAACAGCTTTTTCCTATCTTTTCTTTGGCCATCTTATTCTTTATTGAAGTTTGAAATGTGTAAAATATTTCAGCTACTACCTTCTAAAATATTTTTTCAGAAAGTGTAATGCAGGAACAGTCTGTGAGGGAATAGTACCAGAAGCAAAATTTGTCCTATTATAATTTAATTTTCTGCTTTATAAAACTCAGTTACTTGAAAAAAGACTCAATATTTTGCCTTCAACATCTCAACCTTTGATAGTATTGTCTTCCTTAATTATAGTACACCAGAGTCATTACATTCACTGTGAGTGACCTGAAAAGGTGCTATACACTTCTCATCATAACTAATTGGTGAGTTTTGTCACTATAGATACATATTCAGGAAAATAATGTGAGGTTTTTGTGTGACTCAAGGACATCACTTTATTTCTCTTCAAATGCTTCAGATACATTTACTGAAGCTTTTGCTAGATTATTTCAAAACATTTTTGTATGCGTTAATAATGGCTCTGTGTCATTACTGGATTTTCTGTTTTTTCCTAACATTCAAGAAAGGGATAGGCATTTAAGGAAACCCTTCTCATTGCTCCATGCCCTGGGCCACGCAGTTTTTTCTGTTGTACATTTAATTTCGTTCAGCAGTTTTCTGCACACTCAGACCTCTAGTCTGTGCTGTGTTCTGTCAAAGTTCTCTTCTATTTTCTGTTATGTACACAGATGCATGCCAGCACATCTCTCTCCTCTCAGACAACCACACCCCCACACACTTCTAATTCTCTAATTCACTAACCTTTCCAGTGAACCAAGGGGGCTCTTTCACTGAAAACCTTGCAGAATGCGTGTGTAATAAATAGGGGGAAAATAACAAGAAAGAAAACTGAGATGATCTGGATTCTCCACTGAATGAGTCTACTAGGTTTTACTGCAAATTGTAATTCTTATGTAATGTTTCCTGTGTGTGCCTCAGGGAGCAGTCCCCGTAGGTCAAGAGCTGCATTTCGTTTCCATGCCCATTAAATCTTTGCTATCTGATAAACCTGTCAACATATATGTCAGAGTGACAGCTCTGACAGTATCCTTGTGATGCTGGCATCTGAACACTTGGCGAGACCATCAACTTATTTCATGTAGGCCACAAAGTAACTTTCAGAAAAGTAGAATTTTAACTAATAGTCGTGCAAAAGAAAGACAGTAATGAGATTTCACAGGAGAGCAGGGCCTATACCTGCCTATGTTAGATCATTAAATTGCCTTTTCCATCTGCTTTTTGGAAACTAATTAATGCTCTTTTCTTACATGGCTTCAGTCTGATACTAAGAAGCTCAACATTCCCATGGATGACTAAAATTAAATAATCAGTCTCTCATAAAAAAGGATATGATTAATTAATAAACTGACGAAAATAATTCCTTTTCACTTCTAGAAAGCATTTTACTGGTAGATATTAGGAAGGCAAAAGACATGATGATATGTGCAATAAAATGCTGTTAAATTCCACTTCCTCATTTATCTTTTCCCCTCTCTTTTGTTCTCTTTGTAGTAAATTACTCAAAGATCATTTAATTTAATTACAGTTGAGAAAAGTATGTAACTCAGGTAGGCCAGAGGTGCCTTCTCCTCCACTGTGAAATACCAGTGTCAAACGGGTGTCACTTGCCACCTTTCACTTTCAGAAAGACTAAGAACGGCTTCTATCTGGGAGTTGTGCGTATGTGTTGTATGTATGTGTTACACTCTACACAAATGCGTGTGCCTGTACACACATGCTTGTGGATTGTATAGATCATTTGTACCTTATATAGTCCTTTCTTTTCATTAAAAATAGACCCATGGTGCCTGACCTGTACTGTGATGCTTGTTGGCAAACATAGCAAAAGAAATTGGCTTGTCTCAGGAAAAAAAGATCTTTTTTCCTCCCACGCTAGAAATCGGCCCCTTGACTTTAAAATTGATGCAGTAGGTAGTGCTGCATGTATTTTGTACCAATTCTGTCAGTCAGTAACATTTAGGCCTGTCGGTTGAGTACCAGTACAAATGCTAAATATGATGGATTTGTTTTTAAAACATTTTTAAAAATAAGGAAAAGGCGGAGTGCACTCTTCACAGAAACTTCCCTGTGAATTTTAACACACTATGATGTAAACGTAATAAGGTTCTATGCCAAGAGGCTAAATCGAGACTGATGTCCTCAGTGTAGGTTATTTGCACTAAACAGTCACATTTTGGAATTGAGTAAAACTATGAAGATAGGTGGAAAAATGTGAATTATGTATGTATTTAATTCACTTTAAAATTCAACTTGTGGCTTAGGAACCTCTACAGGACACTTTTTCAGTTGATCTGCTTCCACATGACATCAGTAGCTCCAGTAGTCCACACTGTTTTTTTCCAGATGAATTTCTTACAGCATCTCTAACACTGGAAATAATTAAGTTTTTTTTGATCTAGGCTGTTACCTGAGTTATATGACAATTTCAGTTGCAATTTTAAGGATAGGAAATCACAGGATAAGTTGCAGAAAAATATTAGCAGATGCAAAGGATTGCAACATATTTGAATTGCTGCTTCTAATATGTTTGCAACTTCTGGAACTGCTCTGATGTTCAGTGTATATACAATTACTTCTGACACTGAAGGGAGAAACTGCCCTTCATGAATTTTAATCCAATAGCCTTTTGGATTCTCCTCAGCAGCTTTTTCCTGTCTTCTGTTGTTAAAGCAATGCAGACATATTTGAGAAGTAGTTTTCACAATACATTAAAAAAGAATGTGCTGCTTGAAAAATTCAGTGGAAAATGGAATTTACATTTTGAAAGCTAAACAAAGAACAGTTTAAACAATTAATGTTGTAAATTGTACGTGACATAAAAATGTCTCATTTTTGGTGGTAAGACTCATTGAGCCACCATTGATTAAGTGAAACTATTGTAATACTACTAGTAAAAATTAACCCTGCCTCAGATTTTCAACATGTTTTATGTCTATGGCTGAAATCCTGGCTAGTAGAAGGGGGCTTAGTGCTGTGGGTAAGATGCTGTGGCTTATGTGACTACTCATGTAGTCAAGCAAACAGTACATCACGCGCTCCACCACTAATTTCACCAGCTGAAAGCAGCACTGTCAAAGATTTGAGTTTTTATCTCACAGTTTAGATCAAAAAGGGTAACTGAGAATTCCTCTGATAACTTGTGAAGGTAAATAGCTGCTATGAAGGTAAATAGCATTATGATCAGTGTGTTGTTCCAAAATTACATATTCACATAACCAAGGCAATCTAAAATACTTGTATTTCAGTAAACAGGGAAGAAAACTTCAGATATGTACTTTGAAGTGTTCAGTAGTCTGGAGGACATCAGTATTTATTTATATATT
>VZZY01009585.1:0-11524 GCA_013400335.1 Eurystomus gularis | reverse complement strand
AGGTTCACAGACCTACAGCTCATGGGAAGTGTGATGAAGTGTTTTGTGGCTGAGAGTCAGGTTCATAAGAGAACACGAGCTGAGAAGAGGTAAGGCATAAGCTACACAATAAAAAGTGTTGAGATGTGCTTCTTTCTACTTGGGGTTAATTACCACCCTGGAGCTCCAAGATACATATTTAAGTGACATAGAAATTTACAGATCAATCTTCTCTTGATTCCAAGTGCCTTTAAGCAAAGAAAAACTCATTCATTGAAAAGGAGGTGAGGGTAGAGCAAACCTGATTAAATAATGGTTTCAACCGTTCTTTAATGGTAAACTTGCACTGTAGTCCTCTCTACCTGAACAGGTTTCCATTGGTATTTCACAGACTCACAGAATTTTCTAGATTGGAAAAGACCTTTAAGATCATTGAGTCCAATCATTAACCTAACACTGACAAGTCCTTGGCTAAATCATATCCCTAAGCGTTGTGTCTATATATCTTTTAAATACCTCTAGGGATGGGGACTCCACCACTGCTCTGGGCAACCCGTTCCAATGCCTGATAACCCTTTCAGTAAAGAAATGCTTCCTAATATCCAATCTAAACTTCTCTCAGTGCAACTTATGGCTGTTTCCTCTTGTTCTAACACTTGTTAATTGGTCGAACAGACAGATCCCCAATTTCTCAAGTCTCAGGAGAGAGACATGATCAGTAGACTAAGAGCTTGATAGATAGGAGACCATCCCTGTTAATACTGTTGTCCTGTGGGGTTAAAGGGAGAAACATGGGGGAAGCAAAGCAGAAATATCTCATTCCAGTCCTTGCTGTCAGGATAATTTCTTCATTCTATATTGAAAAATCTCTAGAGAAATTGAATGATGCACACTGCACATCATTTTAATGGATCATCAAATATTGTATGAAAAACACTGGAAAAATAGTTTTGCATCACATCTGACAAAAACGTAATCTTTTGAAAAGACATATTTGTGGATTCAGTCAATCATCCTTGATTTCCCTAGATAATATTTCATTGATAGTACAAAGAATGCAGGCTTGTATTCCTTTTACAAAAAAATGTAAAAGAATAATTAGGTAAAACTTGGTTTAATGGTTACTGATTACCACTTATGGCCCATAGATACATACAAATGGCACATCTGACTCCAGTAGAGAACTTACTTCTTGTTTAAGCATTTCCCACACCCTGAATAATAGCTGTTCTGTCTCAAATGTTCACATTTCACATCCAGGAGCAACCTGTTTTTCGAACTGTGGACTACATAATCACTTACTGAAATAATCCCAGGTCTAGAAACTCTGGAGGAGCAGCAGGGATGGACAGAAAATAATTAAATACAAATTTATTAAAACATTAATATTTATTGTCACATGTATATTCCTCAGTCAGCTTATATGTCTATTTGAGCAACTGTTTGTTGTAGCAGCATATTCTTGTGTACAATGTTTAGCCATGCGTCTGCCAGGCTACCATTTTGCCTTCAAGCTCTGCTTTCAAATCCCAGCAGCATAGGAAATTGCTCATTCCACAATCTGTTTTACAGCTAGTTGAACTCTCATTGCCACTATTGGCAGTTGTCATCAGAGCTGGATAATACTTCAAGTTCATGTCTGCTAAAAAAACCCCTTATCCAACATAAATAGCCCAAATATATAAAACAAGTATAGTGGAATCTCTTGCATATCTGTGTGAAATACAACTTCAAAAATTACCAAAATTTATTATATTCTTTGAAAGCTTAGCATATATGGTTACAGATTGCCTTCAGAAAACAACGTTTTTGTGATGTGTGGCTGGTTCTCACACACAGCAGAGCTCATGGTCATGTAGGTGAATTGTAAAATCTTCCCTTTGAACACAGTTGAAAAATCTACAAATATTCATCCCTTTTTGATTGTATATTTATGCTTAATATTATAGCCATTCTTTGGGATAGCTAGCACTATTGAGTTTTGAACTTATAAAATTGATAGGCTTACCATCAGTTCTTGGAACAGAAAGGTTTTCCAAATATATAGTTTAATAGATTAAGTCCATTTGTTTGTTAAAATACTACATTAGGCTGATTCATGTGATGCAACTATAAGCCACATTTATTCTAAAAATTTGCGATCAACTAGTGAAATTCCAAAACTTTTCCAGGGAGTTGTAGATTGTCTTGCATAGACAATTTTAGCCTGTAACTGTTCCTTGTGCAGACAATTTGGGTGTAAACTCTGAGTCCCTATGAACTTGTGGAAGTCAGTGTTGCAGGTCATGTCAAGCTGGAATAGATTCATGTGCTTTAATGATGAAGATCAATATTTGAAATAATATAGAAAAAAATAAAGAAATAATCCAAAAATAAACAGGATGTGACACAGTGAAACCAAATGACTTAGGAAAGGAATAATAAACTGCACGCTGACTAGGCCTCAGTTCTTCATAAAAGGGCCTAGAATTTATGACCAAAAAAAAACCAAATAAAAGAATGTTCCACCCTTACTGTGAGAAAAAGGTGTAATTTTAGCCTAGTTCCACAAACACAAGCAACATACAGAATAATCCACCTGTTCCATTCATTACTGGCAAGATGCCAGCTGGAGAGGTGCCCTAGTCCTTGAGCATCACAGTTTAAGAAACTGTGAATCACTTTGGGAAGAGTCAAAGAAGAACCATGAAATAATTAAAAGGTCTAGAAAATGTAGGCTCTGAAGGAAGATTGACTAAGTTGTTTTGGCTGAAGAAATGCAGATTAGAAGAAACTTTATAACAGCATTCAAGTACACGCAAAGCTGCTGCAAGGAAAAGAAGAGAAACATCTATTCTTACTCTTTATTACTCAGGGTAGAACAAAACCCAATGGCTTCAAGCTATAGCAAGGAAGATTTAGACACTAGGGAAGATATTCTTACCGTAAGGCTAGAGAAGCATTAGAACAGATATTTTAATAGGCTATGAAATCTACATCTCTGCTTATAAAAACAGATAAGTAATCTTATCTAAGCAGGGTAAGACATAACTGATCATGGGTGGTATTGGACTAGATAACCTCTGAAGACCCCTGAGAACCCTCTTTTACATTCTTTGTATACAAAATTTTATCAATTAGAAGTATGTAATTAAAATCTGAACAATATGGCATCCCATCTGATAACAAAATTTATTCAATGGAGGGACACTTGCATAGCATTTTCTTGTGCTCCCACTTAGAAACTGTTGTTCTAAATCCACAGCAATTCCGGTCACACTTGGGATCATGGTCCATGTAAATGCCATTCTGGGAGACCTTGTTTAATCTGGCTAAACGAAAATCAATTCCCTCTCATCAAGTGATATAATCAAAATATAAGGGAATGAAGGTAAGTGCAATGTGGTATTTTCACTAATTTTGGGGTGATCAGCAATAAGATGTGCATTTCCATTGCACCAAGTTAAGTCCAAAAATCCAATGTAACATAACTGACAAAGCTGCAGAGAAAGTACATGACTTTCTTCCATGTACTTTTCACTTTCCTTCACCTTGTGATAAGGTTATCTTCTTTTTTAAGAACAGCTTTAGATCTGATATTTCAACAAAGGCATGTTCATGTTTACATTTTCTAGGTACTGTACTTATTCAAGGCTTGCCTAGAATAATAAAGACCTATATTACTCCTTGACTTGCTAACCATATTGTTTCTTTGTAGGTAAGTGCACAGTTTGATAGACTAATGTGAAAAGACACCAAAGAAAATGCATACTGTGGAGGAGCAAACATGCATCCTTGTGATAAGAGTGGAAGAGTATATCCTTATGACAGATACTCTGAACATTGGCATTGTTGGCCAATACTGTACAGTACAGACAGGGTGTTTGTGGATGGTTCCTTGTTAGCTTTCTGAATGCCTTCTACCTCCTACCTTGCACCCCTCAAGCTCATCATTGGCACAGGGAAGTTTTATAAAGCACATGATAGCTGTGTTTTATTGACCAAAATTCTGATCCCACAACATTTATCAATTAGTATACCTCAGTATTCTTAGACTGTTGTAGAACAACTCTGTCTTTCAGAGGTAGCACTGGTTAAATATTTTCTGTCAAAATTTTTTTCCCCAAAATTCATTAAGAATTGAAACTACATTTCCGAATCAGATGAGAATTCTACATTCACAAGAAATATTAAGTACCTCTCTTTTGCTGCATCCATCAGCACTTAAACTACTTTGTTCATATGAGTCTGGGGAGTTTTAATGATGCTACCTACATCCCCATTAAAAATTGTCCTGGGAAGGGATCTCCTTCCTCAATAGAGAAGACCGAAGTCTTTTAAAAACTCCCAGGAAAATACTGAGGTACCCTTGCACTGGTTGTTTCACTTGACTATCAATGTCATGGAAGAGAACTAGGAAGGCAATCAGACTTAGGACCCCATTGAAAGTATTTTTGTCCTTGTGGGTACTTTATGGACTTTAATGCCTTTTAGACTGGGTCTCAGTAGTGGTATAGCCTCACTTCTGCACTGGCAGTAGGCAAAGGTGATTGCAGAAAAGGGAGATCTAGAGAAAGATAGGGGTCAAACCAAGTTTGAGAACACCAGAAAAAGCTACAACAAAGTCAATGGTACAACAGTGGATGAGAAGGTATGAGCTGTGCCAAGCTACCTCCTCTATACAGGCTTCAACATTAATTCAAATAGTTTTGAAACAAGTGCAAATTCTGCTGGAATTAAAACCTTAAATTTAGCATATTTATGCATTGCATATGCACTTAGCATATTGCATCTGCATGATTTTTCCCTGCTGTTAGAAAAAAGAAGCTCCATTTTTTTTCCCAAGTAAGGGTGGGCAAGAGACCTCCTCTGAAAGAAGTATCAAGAAAGGAAAGATCCCAGGTTTTCTCCTAAGTGCAGGAACTGGGTTTGGAAAAACCCTTAGATGTCTTTTTTGGACTTGGGTTTGCCTGCAGAGCACACAAAGCTTAAGCCAGAAACTGAGTCACAGGGGTCAGTGGGGAACTCTTTTTTCACCTTAGACTACTAAAGAAAATGAAGGGAGGGCTATGGTAGAGGTAGCGGTAGTTGGAAAAGAGTGTCAAAAAGCCAAATGCACTTGGAAAGGAATAATTCAATGGAAAGCCTCTTGTCAGAAAAATGCCTTGTGGATTCTGGGAAACTGCAAAGTGACCACGAGGCTTTTTTGTGGCAAAGAAAGCCAATGGCATCCTGAGATACTTCAGGAAGAGTGTTGCCATTAGGTCTAGGGAGATGACCCCTCTGGTCATTGCTGATGAGACACATCTGAACTGCTGTGTCCAGTCTGTACTCCAGTACAGAGTTTCCCAGTACAGGAGAGACATGGTTATACTGCTGTGGGTGCAGTGAGAGCCACAGAGATGACTCAGGGACTTAAGCATCTGTTACCCAAGGGAAGGCTGAAAGAGGTGGGATTGTTAAGCCTGAAGAAGACTTAGACACATATATCAGTGTGTAGGTCAGGGGTAACAAGGAAAATCGAGTCAGACGCTTCTCACTGGTATCAAGAGGAAGAACAAGAGGCAATGGGAATAACTTTGAATATAGAAAATTCTACTTCAAAGAATCATAGAATGTTTTTTGTTGGAAGGGACTTTAAAGATCATCTAGTTCCAATTCCCCTGCCATGGACACAGACACCTCCCACAAGACCAGGTTGCGTAAGGCCCCATCCAACTTAAACATAGAAAAATTCCTTTTTTTTACTGTAAGACTCATCAGCCAGTGAAACAGGTTGCCCAGAGAGGTTTTGGAGTCTCAATTCTTAGACACATTCAAAACCTCATTGCCCACGGTCCTGGGTAACCTGCTGTAGCTGACCCTACGTTGAGCAGAGGCTGAGACTGGATGACTCCAGAAATCCCTTCCAACCTCAGCAATAGTGTGATTCTGTGCTTCTTTGAATTGCACTCCCTGCCCCAAGGGTAAGGTCTGCATTTTATGCCTTCATTGTCCAGAATTGTCCTTGTAGCTATGCCAAAGTGGCGGGCTGCCAGTACTAATTTTCTTGTATTTCATTGGCCACACAATTTAAAATGTGATGATTCTTCAGTGAAAAAACAGATAATCAAGAGTTGTTTTCATATAAAGCTTAAAATCTGTGAAAGATCTACTTCAGTTCTCATGGCTACAAGGAATTAGTGGCTGACCTTCTTGCCCCATGTTTACAGGCAACTTCCATCCAAAACATTCTGATTTTTAAGTGTTTTGTCTGAGTATGGACTGCTGTTAAGCAGAAAGAATGTGACCCCTCACATTTTCCTTTGTGAGGTATTTTCTTTTATTTTACCTCTTCTCTGTGAGCAAGAGGTAAAATAAAAAAGAAGCAGCTGAGGTCATGTAAGTTAGTTCTGGCCCCATGGAATCACTTTTGCAGTCTGTCCTTGCCAAAAGCAAATGACACAAAGCACTATCATTGGTGATCTTTGTTCTAAATCCTGCAGGCAGGGAGGGAGTGGGTTTCATTGTCTTAGGTGACTTAGTGATTTGCTGAGCTCCTATCCACGTGGTTCCTAAATTTCAGTAAATTAATTGGGAACAGATTTCTTGGCAGATCTGAAAAAGGTACTTAATTGTAGAAGTTACAGGCAGTATCAGATTGTATAATTTATGTTTTGTTTGTATCCTTCCACTAGTGTAATGAGATAGATTTTATCAGACCTTTAAAACATTTCTCATCTCAAAATTTAGTTTAACTGAAAGATACTTGTCTTCTTTCTTTCTGTAATAATTGTACCTTTCTATACACCACTTTAAATAGTTTAATGGTATGATATTTTAAAAATTTACATTCTTAGGAACTTCTATCATTATGGGGTTTGAATAGCTTTCTTCCATTGCTGTGGGCTAATACTCTGGGTCTTTTTCTTTCATCATAGAGCTGTTTTTAAGTTATAGGCTAATTAATGAGTAGCTGTTGCATATTAATGAATAAAGGATACACAGTTTTTCTACAACAATGACTTACTGAAGTCATCCTGCAGTAACAGAACGGGACTGGGAAAATTAAAGAAATAAGAGTTTTGATGATGCTTTTGTTTTAATATCAAAATAAATACAAGGGAGAAGCAACACTTCTGATAGTGCATATGTACAAGAAAGCAACGAGTCAGCAGATGGATGAATCATTGCAGAGGCTCTGATAAAAATACACTGACCTCACTCTGGCATTCAATTAAAACCTCAGTCTTTTCTTGTATGAACATTTCTTCAAAACGTGGTAATCAAATAAACCCAAAATAGCAGACTGAATTTTATGTAGGGTTGTTAGTATCTCTGGTCAACTGATTTGTTGGCTTACCTATTAGCATTTTTAACTCACAAATAACAATTTACAGAAGTTTTTTGTATGTATGCATCATATTTAGAAGTTCTGAATAGCATTTAGGTGAGTCCTCTACTGAGTTCAACCAGAAAAAAACATATCCAGAAATCCTAATCTGTTTAGAAAATGGAGAAATACAATCTAAGGAGTTATGCATTGAGGTCTTGGACCTATTGCTTGTCCAAGACTCCCTTGTCAGCTCAAACTGTTTCATGTTAAGCCCATTATGTGAGACCTTCAGGATAGCTGATAAAAAGCTACACCGAAATAGAGAAGGTGCCTAAACTTACCCAAGAAGAAACTCATGCAAATGAAACGGTCTTGAAACATATCCATCTTGGAATTTTGACAATCAAGCCAGAAATTATTTTGGATCTGTCTACATTAACAAGTAGGGAAGTCTGCTAAGGCCCATGTTCATCAAGGAAAATAGTTGGTGCTGAGGATCTGACATCTACACCGTAAATGTTTCTGAGGGCTGTTCCTAGGAGTGGGATGGTTTGGTCCCTGTGACTGGATGCTCACTAGTGCTTGTAGCAGATCAGAAGCCTTCCAGTTTAGTTTCACTCAAAATAAATTTGGTTTGTGTGTGCATGATGTGAATCAAAGCACAGTCAATGGGGAAGCTTCAGAGATTCTATTGCAAAGTGCATTCTCAGTATAGGTGAAAGCATCTGGGTAGATTCATCCTTTGTCTGCTGAGGAGCTACACAGTCTAGACTCTTCAGACAAGTTGTCTATATTCATTCTCAAAAAGAGTGGCACAGATGGTGGTGACAGTGCCTGCTACAAGAGTAAAGGGCACTATCTTAGATGACCTGAAGTAGTAGGCTACATCATTATGCCCCTCTGCTCATCTTATCTGCTCATCTGCTCTGTGAGTGCAGTTTTTTGCTGCAGTGGCCCAGCTTTACTGGGGGAGAGCAAAATCCTTCTCTAAGACAATATGCTGTCAAAGAGAAGATCAGAGTTGAAAACTTTCATGCTAAAGAGGGTAAAATCTCCCCATTCTTTGGTGAGTAAAACAATTCCTCAGTCCCAACTGAAGAGAAAATGGCAGGAAATTTGTTATTGGAGGAGTTGGATCCTGTGGATGTATGTCAAGGAGTGTTCTTTAATTGCCTGCCACATGAGATCCCTCACTGGATATCACTGAATCAAAGAATGGTTTGAATTAGAAGGGACATTAAAGAACACCTAGTTCCCCCTGGCCATGGGTAGGGACAACCTTCACTAAATCATGTTGCTCAAAGCCCCATTCAACCTGACTTTTAATCCAAGAAATATCATCAGAGGTGTGAATTATTTCAAGACCCCAGGACTAATGGAGAGAAAATACTGCAGAATCATCAGTATATGTTGAATGTGAACCCATAATCACAATATATGATCTGCTTCAAAAGTTGGCAAATAGAAAATGTATGTTTAATTAGGCAATGAGGGACAACTTTCATGCTGTCTGGCTGTAGTTTACAAAACTTTGTTAGGAGATTAGTCACTTGAATTTCCCACCTAGTGAAGAGGGAGGTTCTTTCTGAGATTGAGTCAGGGTATGTGTAAATGGGGAAGCCTGAGATTACTTTCAAATTCCGTCTCTGCTGATCAGAACTGAAGCATGTTTCATTGCGCTCTAATCCTGGCTCCCTGAGGAGAGAAATCAGGCTATGGTGACTGACAGATGTGGAAGCATCTGCTGATGCAGGTGCTAGCTAGGGCTATGTATGATCCATACTCCAAGATTAGTCTGCACAGGCCCTTCCAGCATCCAGATTAGGTCCCTGGTACTGTTTAGTTCTGGGTTTTCATACTTAAAATACTGGGCATATTCCCTCTCACTTCCCTTTTATTTCCTTTCTCTTTCCACTATTTTCCTCTTTCTCACCTTCTTTGTGCATTGTTTGCACTGTTTGCCCCTTCATATCCAGATCTGGAGCCCTTCACACAGGGCATGTCATAGTAAATGTGGGATGGCATACAAATGGAGAGCATGGAGGAAGAATAAACAGAAGAGTTTTTGCCAAAGGTGACTGACTCTAGCCTGATAGTATTGACAATGTGTCTGGAAAGGTGAAGCTTACAAGGCTTCTCCTCCAGGAAGAGAGATAATTTCCTCTAGGAGACTTAAGTGTAAGTCTGAATAGCCTCCCGGAGGCAATTCTTCATTCACAGAGGATAGAATGTCTCTTGAAATATTAACCCCACTTCAATGAATTGAGCCTTTTTTGTAATTAACTTCTATTTAAATATAGTAAGCTCTTCAAGTCAGGGGCTTTCTTTCATGTCCGTAAGCACCAAAAATACCTGGCAGTAGTAGATTAAATACATATTTGGCTTTTATAATTAATCACAGAACCACAGAATGGTAGGTGTTGGAAGGGACTTCTGTTAGNAATGTCTCTTGAAATATTAACCCCACTTCAATGAATTGAGCCTTTTTTCTAATTACCTTCTATTTAAATATAGTAAGCTCTTCAAGTCAGGGGCTTTCTTTCATGTCCGTAAGCACCAAAAATACCTGGCAGTAGTAGATTAAATACATATTTGGCTTTTATAATTAATCACAGAACCACAGAATGGTAGGTGTTGGAAGGGACTTCTGTTAGATCATCTAGTCCAAACCACTTGCTAAAGCAAGTTTGCCTAGATCAAGTTGCACAGGATGGTATCCAGGTGGGTTTTGAAAGTCTCCAGAGAAGGAGACTCCACAACCTCCCTGGGTAGCCTGTTCCAGTGCTCCATCACCCTCACAGTAAAGAAGTTTTTCCTTATGTTTAGGTGGAACTTAGTGTGTTCCAGTTTGTGCCCGTTGCCTCTTGTCCTATCACTGAGTACCACTGAGAAGGGATTGTCCCTGTCCTTTTGATACCCACCCTTTAGAAGTTTATAAGCATTTATAAGATCCCCTCTCAGCCTTCTCTTCTCCAGGCTAAACACACTCAGGTCTCTCAGCCTTTCCTCCTAAGAGAGGTGTTCCAAACCCCTCAGCATATTTGTAGCCCTCTGCTGGACTCTCTCGAGTAGTTCCCTGTCTGTATTGAATTGAGGAGCCCAGAACTGGACACAGTACTGCAGATGTGACCTCACCAGGGCAGGGTAGAGGGGGAGGAGGACCTCCCTTGACCTGCAGGTCACACTCTTCTTAATGCATCCCAGGATACCATTGGCCTTCTTGGCCATAAGGGCACATTGCTGGCTCACAGTTAACTTGTCCACTGGGACTCCCAGGTCCTTCTCCATGCAGCTGTAGGTCAGCCCCTAACCTGTACTGGTGCATGGGGTTATTCCTCCCCAGGCACAAGACTCTACACTTGTGCTTGCTGAGCTTCATTAGTTCCCCTCTGCCCCACTCTCCAGCCTGTCTAGGTCTCACCGAATGGCAGCACAGCCTTCTCATGTGTCAGCCACTCCTCCTGAGCTGCACTATCTCATGGTCACTGCAGTCAAGGCTGGCCCCAGCCTTCTTAACCCCAGCCAGAGCTTCTTTGTTCATTAGTACAACGTCTAGCAGCACACCCCTCCTCATTTGCTCCTCCACTACCTGTGTCAAAAAGTTATCATGAACGCACTGCAGGAACCTTCTGGACTGTGTGTGCCTAGCTGTGTTGCCTTTCTAGCAAATATCAGGGTGATTGAAGTCCCCCATGAGCACCAGGGCATGTGATTGTGAGGCTAGTTTCAGCTCTCTATAGAAGGCCTTATTGACTTCCTCTTCCTGATCAGGTGGCCTGTGGTAAACACCCACAACAGTGTCACCCAGTTTAGCCTGCTGCTGAATTCATAGCCATAAGATCTTTGCTCATTCTTCATCCACCACTAGACAGAGCTCAATATATTCCAGTTGCTCTCCGACATAAAGAGCAACTCCACCACCTCGCTTGCTGCCCTGTCTTTCCTAATAAGTACATAGCTATCCGTGACAGCATTTCAGTCATGCAAGCCATCCCACCATGTCTCTGTAATTGCAATGAGATCATGGCCCTGTGACCACACTCAGATGTCTGGTTCTTCCTGTTTATTCCCCATGCTATGTGGTGCACAGCATTTCAGAGAGGTAATTGAGCAAGAAGGTTTTCCTGGAAGGGTGCAAGAAGATCCACCATACTCATACATACCCTTGAGGTGGTTGGCCTTCTGGTTCTCATCTTGCAAGGCAGGTAAGGAGCGGTTTTTGCTGCTCTGGTTAGTGTTGCGAAAACGGGG
>VZZY01009584.1:0-25519 GCA_013400335.1 Eurystomus gularis | reverse complement strand
ATGAAGATATTGAACACAACTGGCCCCAGTACTGGGCCCAGAGGAACGCCACTTGTGACTGGCCACCAACTGTGTTGAACTCCATTCACCACAACTCTTTGGGCCTGGCCATCCAGCCAGTTTTTTTCCCAGTGAAGCATATGCCCATCCAAGCCACAAACACCCAGTCTGTCAAGGAGAATGCAGTGGGAAATAGTGTCAGTCTTTACTAAAATCCAGGTAGACAACATCCACAGCCTTTCCCCTGTCCACCAAGTGGGTCATCTTGTCATAGAAGGAGATCAGGTTAGTCAAGCAGGAGCTGCCTTTCATAAACCCACGCTGACTGGGCCTGATCACCTGGTTGTCCTGTATGTGCCTCCTGATGGCACCCAAAATGATCTACTCCATAACCTTCCCTGGCACCGAGGTCAGACTGACAGGGCTATAATTCACAGGATCCTCCTTTTGGCCCTTGTTGTAGATGGTGTCACATTTGCTAACCTCCAGTCCACCGAGACCTCTCCAGTTAGACAGGACTGCTGGTATATAATGGAAAGTGTCTTGTTGAGCACTTCTGCCAGCTCCCTCAGTACCTCTGGGTGGATCTCATCTGGTGCCATAGACCTGTGTGTGTCTAAGTGGTGCAGCAGGTCATTATTCATTTTCCCTTGTATTACAAGGGCTTCTCTGTTCTCCCCATCCCTGTTTTCCAGCTCAGCAGGCTGAGTACCCCAAGAACAATTGGTCTTACCATTAAAGACTGAGGTAAAGAAGACATTAACTACCTCGGCCTTTCCTCATCCTTCATCACTATGTTTCTCTCATGCATTGAATAAAGGATGGAGATTCTCCTTTGCCCTCCTTTTGTTGTGAATGTGTAGAGACACTGTTGGGGTCTTTTTGTCTTTTACAGCAGTAGCCAGATTAAGTTCGAGTTAGGCTTTGGCCCTTCTAATGTTCTCCCTGCATAACCTCACAACATCCTTGTAGTCTTCCTGAGTTGCCTCCCCCTTCTTCCAAAGATCATAAGCTCCCTTTTTTACCTTGTGTTGTCTTGAGAGACGAATGCTGTTTCAACAGTAGTCTGGTCTTCATTACAGTTTCTACATCTGAATTAGTTTGGTGTATGTTTCCTGTTTTCAGGTGAATGACATAAACTAGTAATTCATTGTTTCACTGGTATGAAGAAACAACAAAAAAAGCTCCTTAAAAGTGTAGGTCATTGTAGAGAGGTATTTTTTTCTCAATCCCTCCTCTAGTAGTCTGTTACACTTGAGAATGACGATAACAAACAAAAGGGAACTAATGAATTTGCAGCATGATTTGGTATATTCGTGGTGTACTCTGAGATTGCAATCGTGGGCAAAGCTATCAAGAGATGAACCAAAAAGTAATTCAGGTTAGTATAGAATTGGAATAGAGTTCTTCCTCTGTTGTACCATAAAGTAAAAACTCTGTCTTCTAATATAATGAACTGTTTATAAAGTTGACATTTGAGACTATGTAAAAAGAATGCAGGGGAAAAACCAGTTTTGTTCGTGAATCATTTAATTTCACTGGAGTCAAATATCTTACATTTAAACAAGAGTTGTTGTGCTAAAACCAAATCTTAATACTGAGACTGAAAGTGCCTTGAGACTTGTAGGAAGGGTAATCCAGTGAAGTTTGGAGGACAAGCCGTGAGACTGCTCTAAAGAGCTGAGAGGCATGTTTTACATTTGCCTGCTACTAAGGTAACAGGCACAAGCTTCCACACCTTTGAACCCAGTGTCCTTTTCCACTATAAGGTGCAATCTTTTGATATTGCACTTGGATGTAGCATTTAAGTTTTATAATGTAGGCCAAGCAGAAGAAAAAGCATGAGAGAAGGGAGCTTCAAAAGTAATTCACTGAGGTGGTGTAAGACTTTTAAACTGTGTCCACATGTTGAGCAGGATTAAATTTATTCATGAGTGCAGGCGGTAAGAGAATACTGCAAAGCCTAGACTGCCGGCATGTGCAATCACTGTGGGTAGGTTCTTACTCCTGCCTCTGCACAGGGTTACTGATGGCCTGTGTTTGGCAATACTTGGTATCTGGGCAGGGCAATCTGCTTGGTGACTGTGGAGTAGAAAAAACTGGACGAGAGTCCTTTGGAGCCCAAAGACTAACAGGTCATACTAGCAGACTTACATGGGCAAGCGCTGAAGTAGTGAGGTCAGCAAAACAAAATGAAGGCCGTGGAGGGTGTGACATTCAGACCTGGGTTAGACAAGCTCTACCTCTAATCATCAATGCTAATTGCCCTTGATGAGATGCTTGCAAGTGGAAGACCTGAATGTCCAAGTTGAGTTGCACAACTACCTATTTCCATTAGGGCTAGAAAATATTTCTTAAACTAAATTTAAAGATAAAACTTAGTCAAAAGATAGAGAAGAACCTACTTTAAAGGAAGTACTTTTAACCTGCTGCTGCCAAACTGTCTTGATGAAGAAAAGTAATTGTTGCCCATGCTTGTTTCCTAAGCATATTCTTGCAGCTAGTCCTATGTGTTTTTTCTCAGCATGACTGGTTGTTTTGGGGTTTTCAAGGGTTTGAAATGGAGCTTTAGTTTTCCTTGGACTTGCTTTGAAGCTATCTGTTTTCTGTGTGGAATTTGAATTCAGAATAATTTCTCCTCTTAATGCAGGTTGCAGTACTACTTACTGCCTTTAAGAAACAACCACAGCATATTTACATACTTCTTTATTTCCTTATTTTAGGTCTTAAGCATTCAAGTGAAGTGTTACCACGAAATAATTACTATAGGTTACAGAGTCTACCATTCGTATGATTTACCATGGTTTAGATCCCTCAGCTGGTGAGTAGTAAGCAAGAACATCAGTAAATAGGAATGTGAAACTCAAATCTTCATGTTCTTTATATCCTGTCATGGTGGAATGATAGCTTTGTAGGTCATGTGCAGACATAAAACTTGACATATGGCTCTAATACAGGATTCTATAGTTGTCTTCCACCTGTGAACTTGGACAAGTCAGTTGGCCTTTTACTACTTCAATTATTTTCCTTGTTATAAATATGTATATGTGCGTGCGTGTATATATGTTTTGTCAGAAATGAGCATGTGTGAACCAAATAATCACCTGATATGTATTACCTGAATGGCTTTGATTTTTTTTTTTTTTTGGCTGTTAACCCTGCACTTACAAATAAATAGAACAGGTACCTTAAATGCTTCTCTTCACATACGCAGAGAATTAAAAAATAACATACACATTTTAAATCCTTTCCAACCATGCACTTAATCACAGGACTGTGTAAATATAGTGTTGGAGAATCTTCTGAAAGCCAGATTAATTTTTCTGGCAAATCCCAGATACTTGTGACAATGTCCAGCTTATATATGACTGGGTACAACTTGGGAAATCAACTCTTCTTCTGAGTTCTAGGAGGTAAAATAAAGGCTTTTTATTAGAGTCAGTGTTACAGGAAGGTGTTGAGCATATGTAGTCTCTAAGGTGCTTAAGGACATAATTCTTCAGACATTATCTATGTTGTGTTATTTTGGTTGTGTTTGGTTTGATTTTTTTAAGGAATTGAAATATCGTAAGTTAGTCCTTGTCTCTTGTCGCGTTGCTTTTTCACTTCTAGAAGCAACTTTACTGTGTAATGTGGTGGATTCCTGTTATCAGCACTTCTGTAAATGCTAATCAGTTCCACTCTGGTCACTCCTGGATTATCCAGGGGACCTGATCTATTGGCTGCTTTATTCCGTGGGTTCTGGATCTACAGCTGGAGCAGACTCATGTATGAACAATTCTGCAGTCTTGCCAAAATTTTTGGAGAATGAGATGTGCACTCTGCTACTTAGTCTACTTTGGCAGTTGACCACCATCACTTTGGTATCTGGAACTCAAAATCAATTCCTCTGTATTGCCACATGAGTTAACATCAAAGTTTCTTTGAGTCCAGCATCTTGCCACTGAGACTAAATATCAAGACAGTTCAATGAGAGAGAATCCTGTTAGTGGTCTGAACATGAGCTATTTGGCTTATTTAGAGACGCGAAGCTTTGCAAAGTGAGCATTCACACCTGCTGGTGGGTAGAGAATGAGTACTGATTGCTCTGAGACTATCTAGACATCCAGTCTTGAATCACAAGTTTTTACCTTCTATGGGTGACTATGACAATAAGCTGAAGAGTATGTTGGCTAGAGAGGTGCATCTCACAGCAGTTTTGGATCTGTCATTTATGGTTTTTTATTGAGTGCTGCCTTGGCATTTGAGGATCCCATTGTGACTTAACTCCAGAAATCTGAGTAACTGAACTTGTATGAAAACCTGGGACAGGATTACTTGCATACTGACTGTTGTGACTGAAAGGAATTTCTCTGAAGATCCTTCAAAAAGGAGATGGCTGAAGCTGACATTTCACCTCAGCTGAACCTTGAGTGTGGACACCCGTCCATGAATTTGTTTGGAAAAAGTTGTAGTAATAGCTGTATTTACTAGTGAATTTATGGATTTAACCCTGTAAGATAATTGCTCAATCAAGAAAGCTAACAGACAAAAGGCATGGTGGAGTGGAGCAGGAGATGTAGCAGTAACTCTTTCAGATGAGAACCTTCAGGCCAGATGGTAAAAGTACAGTTCCATTCAGAACCTCAAGCCCCATGTCAGATTCACTGTCCTATAACCTCAGAGGATTTGTTATGCAAGTACCTTTTTTTTTCTGTTTGTAAGGCAGAAATCACAAACTACCCTTATCAGGATACAGGAAAAGAATTTGCAGAGCTGTTGTTGTCAATATCTATTACAGCAGATACTTGTTCTGTACTTTTAGAGTATATGAAAAGTATCCATGCTTGTATAGGTGTGGAGTATTCAATACTGCAGTTAAGGATGAAATTAATTTTCCAACTGTATCCTGAAAAATGCGTTTGTTTTTCTAGTGCAGTTGCTTTAGAAGAAGTAAATGACAGAAATTGGCTTGTCAGAGGAGACACTGACCCATAAGGCTGGATTTATACCTGAATTTTATTTTTATCGTGTCTTTTCTACCCTTCTGGTTTTCCTTTTCTGTGGTATTTTTTGTTGTGGTTTCTTGGTGGTTTTGTTTTTAAGAATGACACTCATGTATCTATTATCTTGTTAAAATAACTGCTAGGTGTCATATGTTGTAGGTACTTCCTGCTCTGTGTGAACTACTTCTTTTATGGAGAGACTGTAGCTGATTACTTCGCTACATTTGTTCAGAGAAGAGAACAACTTCAATTCCTAATTCGTTACCACAGGTTTATATCTTTTGCACTCTATTTAACAGGTAAGTGTAGGAAATTGCAAAAATGAAAGAACCTTATGCTGCATTTGTTTCTGTGCTTATTTCTTAAAAAAAAAAGAAAAGAAGTGCTTTATGCACTTTCCATTTCTTTTTCCTCTTGATGTTTAATGAAATTAGTTGTTTGCACTTCAATTTTTCCTGTGAAAAGATGAATATAAATTTTGTGCTGAGAAGAAGAAAGCAGCCTGAACATATAGATGACCTTGAGAAGGTTGAGCTAATAGAAGTTGGCATGAAGTAATTTTGAGGGCTTTGACCCCTGCTGGCACAGGAAGGTGTCCTGGGGGAGAAAAAGTGCTCTGTTAGCCACCCAGAACCTTTCTCTCAGTCAGTGGAATTCTTCAGCGCCTGCACTTCACGCTTGCATTGCATGCAGCCCTGTGCCTGTCTGGGGGAAAGGGGCAAGCTGGTCTTTTCCTTTCAGTTATTTCTGTTAATTACTCAAAACCAGCTTGTCAACCTGGTTTTTGAGTGGTTTTTAAAGGTGATAGTCTCCTCCCCTGAAAATTGATGTCCATGATGGGACCTTGTAAATAATGGAATGGATGCTCTTTGCTGATGTTAGCTAAATCTTGTGCTCTAATGAGAATAATTCTATATGTACACTGAACTGAATACAAGAACACACTCCCAGTAGCAGAGCGATTAAAAGCTGCTTCAAGGGAGGAGAATTACAGGTATATCACAGTTCAGTGTAAATAAATACAAGGTGGTACCAACTACACTTGCTTTGTTTTACAGGCTTCTGCATGTTTGTTCTGAGTTTAGTGAAGAAACATTATCGTCTGCAGTTCTACATGGTGTGTATTACCCACTTTGCTGTGGTCACTCACCATACGAATGTCACTACAAACAGTTATGTCCCTATGTTCATCAAATGGCTTGGAAGAGGGGTGTGGAAAATGTGCTTAAATCAATAGTAACATGAAATCAAATAGTGTTGAGCTGTTTGGTACCTGTTCACCTTGCAGCTTTTTATTATTGTATTGAGGAATGCAGCCTTGTAGTAAACACAAGCTGTCATTGGTGAGGCCTTGTGCACATACAATGGGAAATGTTTCCTGTAGTGATGGGCTGATACAAAAGAGATTCCTGGAGAAAGGGCTGGGCATCTCCTTCCCAGATCTGAAGCCAGCTAGCGCAGCATAGGGTGGAAAGTGGCTCTTGTGACTCAGGTGTTACTTTGTAGAGGCTCCACTGAAGTAGTATGGAGGGAACTTGATCTTAACCCCTATGTGGAAGATTTATTCTGTAACACTTAACAGCAGTTCTGGTCTTCTGTTACACTGTGCCTCAATAGATCCTTAATCTATTAAAAGAAACAACTGTTCTCATCGCTTGTATTTGTCCACCTAATAAACAGCATTGTAGCTATTCAAGAGCATGAACCTTTTTCTTCTATGTTTCTTATAGGGCAAAAACTAACTTTGTAACATCACAGGTGAAAAAAACCAACCGAAACCCCACCCAAAACCAAACCAAAGCAAACATCATAAACCTCACTGAACTCTCCCCCTCTCCCCTGCCCTGCTTCTGTATAGGAATGATTAGAAGCAACAGTAAACCAGTGCAGTACAGCTCCTGTCTTTAAAGAACTTAAGCAATCAGGGCATTGCACAACCTTAAAGATTTCCTAAAGCTCCAGGGATGCAGTTAACCCCTCTGTTTCTGCAGTGCTTTAGGTAGCACTTTGCCATTGAGGATCCCTAATTCTAGACTAGGACTTAGCTGAGCCCTGTATGAGCATGTAAAAAAATATTTTACCCACATAAAATTACCCAGTTTGTAGGAGAACTTGCCTGACAGGGAGATGCAGCTTTTTTAGGAGAGGTAATCTTTATCTTCTAGTCTGCAATAAAATGTGCCTATCTTCAGATAGGCACAAGGTAAATATACTAAATTTTCTTTTAAAAAAAAAAAATTAATTTTTTTTTCTCATTTTTTCCCTTCTTTCCATTCTGGAAAGAAGGCAGAAAAAATGTGGTGTTAGTCATATGACTTAGTGCCTGCCTGCCCAGAAAACATTACGGTGTGACTACCTAAGAACTGCAGTAGAACAGAGGGAAGCCATGTATTCATTGTGTTTGGTCAGACAAGGAAGGGTATCCATTTGGTTTTAGGTGATGTTCCGATATCACAGTACAATACTAAAAATTCTGCTGCAGAAATGCTTACTTAACCAGCAGGCAATATTTTCAGAAAACTTTAGTCAGTTCTTGCACCTCTCCTTTCAGCCTTCTTGAGTTGTCTTAACTGGAAGTAAATGCTGGCTGCCATAGGAAAACAGATGTGATAAGAAAATTAAAGAAGTAGGACATTCCAAGTGTTAAATTGCCTAGATATTTAGAGCACTTAAATTTGGTGTTTCATGGAGAAACTACCAGTTCCTGATTTAAGAGTTTTTGGAAAATAAAATCTATTTTAGAATCTTTATTGGTAAACTGTTTGGAAACCACTTTTATTGTACACTGGTGCCACAGAATAAACACTAAGTATGTACAGTAACACTGAGGAAAATAACTGTTTAAATGACCATGCACGTAATAATGAACACTTCATTTTCGCTAATCCTAAGAATTTTCATGTTTCATAAAAGGACTGGTATTCTGTTATGAGAGATCTCCATCTGTGTAACATGACTCTTCCATGAGTAGTTCGTTGCCATTTTGTTGTTAAAGTTCTAACGTCTATTATATGTATATACAGAATATCACATTGCTTACATTTCTTTGCTGCTTTCATGCTGAAGGTGTATGTCTTATTAAATCAGATGTTAAACTGCGTGTTACAAAATTCTGGGTGGAGGTAAGTGAAGGGAAAGCTGTTAAAGTTTCGGTACTTGCTTCAGAAAGTCAGCTAACTTGTGATATACTGTATGCATACATCTCTTGCATTATCACTAGAACTGGTCTTTCCTGTGAGCTCCTAAGTAGCTCCTCTAGCTGACATACCAGTATTTATCAAGGTGTATGGATCGGTGTTTTCACTAACTGTTGTGTTGTTGCATTGTTAACAGTTCGCATGGACTCATGTCACTTTGCTGATCACTGTAACTCAATCTCATCTTGTCATCCAAAATCTCTTTGAAGGCATGATCTGGTAAGGGGACATTAATAAACTGATCTGTAACTATTGCACTGCAAGGTTTGTTGTTTTACTTAGATCTGGTTAGGGAATAATTGTGGGAACAGTTAAAGCAGCACAAATTAAAGGAGCATTAATGTCTGGTTGGAAGGGGAGTCAGAGGAATTGTAAGAGCAATGAGCTAAAAGGTACAGGAAAGGAAGCAGAAACCTCTTTAACTAGGTTGGCAGCCACAAGTATGATACTTTTGAACAACCACTTCATTTACTTGCCAGGAATAGGATTGCTTGCATGCCTGGTGAAATAGTTTCCATAGCATTTTGCTGAATGGATGAATATTCAACAATTCTTTTTCAATTACTTGTGAGCTTCAGGTTGCTCAGAGCTATTGAAGTTGGACCATTTAATTTGAAATCCCCAATCTGGCCGCCTTCCCTGCCACCTTCTCTGTTCAGATAAAATATGTTTAGTAATCTGAATTTAAGAGTTTAAATCTTGGATATTATTGGGTCATCTTAATGCCCCATTTCCAGTGATATATGAAATTCTGATTACTTAAAACTACTCCTCAAGGAGAGGCTGTGTTTTCCCAGTCCCCACTTTAGGGACAGCGTGAATTACAAGTTGAGAAAGGAGAAGCACATGGAAGATGATTTGTGTTCTTCCAAGCATATAATACTGCATGTTCTCCTTTTTCTTTTCCTGCTACATGTACAACTGGGGAGATTATTGCAGAGAAGACATGCTCATAGCTAGAAAGAAAACTCAAAGCCTTTGTCAACATTTATATAAGCAAGTTTTTTCATAGTGATCATGCTCATGTGCCAAAACCTGAACCTAGCTGCCTTGTTAGCCTACTATTTCGTATTTGTATTAGTGCTAGGCAATTTGGCAGATGGTCACAACATCTGACTTCTAGCTTATTAATACATCCCTGCTTTGAAAGGGGAACAAAAAGAGGGTAACAGGTTGAGTAACAAATTCAGATGCTGTCTGCATGTGAAGAACACTTAGAAAGCTAACACAGGCTGCTCCAAACTGACAAAAGTTTAAAAAAAAACAAAACAAAACTTTTTTTTTTTCATTTTGGTGTCATTAAACTTTACAAGGAATTTGCTTGCTTTGATGTTACCAATAACATTAACATGTTTATATCTGTTGATTCCTTCTTTACTGTGGTACCAGTCTTCAAGCCTAATAGGAAAAAGACAACCTGTTCACGTTTTAAGCTCATGCACCAAAATAGTATTTTAACTTGAGTTAACATGGATCTGTAATGGTCTTGATTGGCTGAAGATGAAAACCAGTATAGCTAAACATGCTGCTCATGGTGGAGCTAGGTGAACGTGTTATGAAATGTGATTCCTTCTAAATGCTACAGAAAAAAATTCCCAGAAAGAAATGCTGCTGTTTCAATTTCTGTCCTGTTTGGGTTCAGGCAGCTTTTGTCTTTTTCCATAAAACTTGTAATGTCTTTCTCTAGGTTTCTGGTTCCAATTTCAAGTGTTATCTGCAATGATATTACCGCTTACATTTTTGGATTCTTCTTCGGCAGAACTCCATTAATTAAGGTATGTACCTCATACCTTTAGGCACTTCCTCACTAACAAGCTTTTACAATTTATGGCATTTTTGATAGTTGTTCAAAAACATGTTCATGGAAAAATACTTTCCACTGTACTGCATAATATGCACCTTTGCTAAAAACCAAATTGACTATCCTGTTTCTGAAGATTTGCAAGTGGAAACTGGGACTAAGGTGAATATAGTAGTGACATTACAGTTAAATACAGCTCAAGCCTATTGCATCATCATTTATAATCACTTTCTTGTTGGATTTCATATGCAGATTTAACTGCATGCTTACTGTACAGAAACTGTAATTTGAAATAAGCTGCTTGGTCATCTATATACCTGGTCCTCATTTGGGCTCATTGACGTAACACTGAGAAGGGCTTAAGTAGTAATCTTCCAATTCTGGTAGAATATGCAATTCACAGAAAGCTGTGAATTATTATTTCAATGATGTTGCCATGTTAACTTTTGGGTATTTAGTTGGTTCTGGTATTAAACTGCCCCTAAGTTGAAAATGTGATAGAATATGATTAAGAAAATAGTTGTGCTGGTCTTTCTCAGCCTGCAGTTATTGCTGTATTAGTTTGCCAGTCCATATGTAGGAAGCTGGGGTCTCCTAAGGAGTGTCCCTGGCAGTAGTTGTCTAACGCCCTGGCTTCTGTTGCTATCTAAATGGGCACTTTCTACTGTGGTTGTGCGGGTTTCCAAGTCTTCTGCTTGAAAGAGTTCAGCTGCTTAATCGAGGTCAGCTATAGCCAGAGGCAACAGCGGCTTCCAGACTGCAGCAGCGGGTGGGAAGAGAGCTCTCTGTTCACTCTCAAGCCACCCAGGGGCACCAGCCAAACTGTGGCATTTTCCCTCCTTGCCTGGGACAGATCCTAGCCACACTCCTCTGTCATGTTCAGTAGCTACAGCTGCTGACCTTCAGTATTTCACACATTGACAAACCAATTAGGAGCTTAATTTTCACAAGCAAGATCCAGAAGTAGAATAAAAAAGGGTTCAGCAATGCAACTGATGAGGTTAACTCTATGTCTTTTGTGCCTAGCTATCTCCCAAGAAGACCTGGGAAGGGTTCATTGGAGGCTTCTTTTCCACAGTTGTATTTGGATTTATTGTAAGTAACCACAGGACTTTTCCTCATGTCCTGTTTGTACTTGAAGTAAAATTGCTGACAAATTTGGTCATCTCAAACTGCTGAAAGCATAAGAGTTGGGGATTTTTTGGGTGAGAGAATTCTGCCAATTCATAACTAGCTGGAAAGGCCAGGCAAGGCTTGCGCCTCTGCTGAACAGGTTATATTGACCATTTTGGCCATTACTGTTACTGTATCTGGAATTTTTTTATCTATTAGTTGTATCCCTATTTTGAAATTGAAGCTTATTGATAGCGTTATTTATGCTTATAAGGCAGTACTTTTGTATTACATGTTTTATAATGACATTTCTCCTGAGAAGTAGTTTATACTGACAACATGTATAGAAGATAATAACAGCATACAATAACTGTTCCAATAAGTAATCTGTCACCAAGGTCAGCAGAACTCCTAACTGCCACACTTGGTAGGAGCAGCAGTTCAAGTTTTGATGGAGAAGTGAACTGCAAAGAAGTTATGAGTGGCTAACATTTGGGGGATTTTATAATGCAGAAACATCTGGTAGATATGAATCTGAGAGATGTGAAAAGGAAAAGAAGTTGGGAAATCATCACTAAGCGCGTTGCATGTCCACATTTGTCTGCCTTGTTGAGGCATTCTCCAACTTAGATTGGACTCCATTCTGGGTCTCTGTGTTATTAAAAAGACTGTAGTTATCCTCAGCGTGCCATGACAAAGCCATCCATTACAGTACGATTTTTGACTGAAACAACAAATGCCCATTTCAGGAGTCCTTGTTTGTCTTTTCAGTTTTCCTATTTTTTGGCTCAGCATCAGTACTTTGTCTGCCCTGTGGAATATAACAGTGAAACCAACAGATTTGTGACAGAGTGTGAACCTTCAGAGCTCTTTCAGATGAAGAAGTACTCTGTGCCACCATTGCTTCAGGCTGTGTTGGGATGGGTAAGGAAAAAAAACAAGGCTTTGGTTATAACTGAAATAATAACTTCCCAGCTTGAATGGTTTTCGAAACCTTTTTTAGAAAGGTGTGTGAATGCTGGTAAGGCTTGAGGGTGAGAAATGAATTGATATCATGAGCCCTCTCCATTGCTCAGACAGGGAAGGTGGTCACCCAAGCAGAATTGAAATGCGTTGCTGGAGTCACACAAGGAAGCTCGCCTGCGTTCTCGTGGCCTGTATCCTCTGCGCTGGGAATGGATGTCACTTAAGCATTTTGCAGAGAAAACTATTTTTGAAAAGCCACCTCTAAATTTTTGTGGAAAGTGGACAAAGGCTTGTTATGGCTCAAATTAGTAGCAAGCTTAAGTAACATTGTAGAATTTCATTCAGTTTTCAGGTAGTGTGTAACTGCTGTTAGGGCTGTACTTGTACTTTATTCGCCATATAGCACCTTTTGCATTAGTGTCGTTATTTTGCTTCTGAAGTCACAGTCTCCAGAGGCACTCTAACAGGAAGAGAATACCAAATAGAAACAAAACAGGCGGTCACTATCTTTCCTTTAGAATAAAGAGGAGGTGACTGGGATAAATGCAGAACAAGTGGGTTTTGCAGTGCTCCCCTCGCCTGTGTAGTGGCTGAGCACAGAGCGTGAGGGCACAGCACTAAGGAAGGCAGTGGGCTTTACCTCTGGTTACCTGGGTGTCACACTGAAGAAGAAGAGTTAATGTGGTTACAAGGAGAAAGCACAAACTGGAAACTGTAGCAACCAGTCCTAAGAGTAAAAGTAATTAATGACTGCAGCTGGTACTTAGAAAAGCAAGATAGCATCTAGAAGGGGTTCTGATATTTTGATACCAAATGAGTGTACTGTTGCTTCAGGGACTGTGGGGTTGATTTGAAAATTTAATAAGGAATTTAAAAAACATCATCTGGACTGAGCAGAAAGAAATTATACTGTGTCCAGATATGTTGTGTATTTTCACACAGAATCGAGATGGTTGGAAAAGACCTTTAAAATCATCAAGTCCAACTGTTATCTGTCTCTACCAGGCCCACTTCTACACCATATCCTTGAGCACTCTGTCTAGATGGCTTTTGAATACATCCAGGGATAGTGATTCAACCACTTCCCTGGGCAGCCCATTCCAGTCCTTGATAAACCTTTCAGTGTAGAATTTTTTTCCTAGTGTGGTAATGCTGGTAAAGGGCAAGGAGATGGGAACACCCAGCTCTGTGCCAGTCTAATAGAGAGCTACCAGTTAACCCTCAAAAGAGATGGTAGTTCTGTGTGCACTTCTGGAGTACTTTTACCAGGCTCTAACAAGCCTTTTAAAAAGAGAATTAGTTTTAGCACTCTTAATAGCAAGTCAAATTGAACCTACGTGTTTGGACAACAGCCTGTTTTTTGTTTTCCCTCTGGTACTCAATTCCTCATGTTCTCCATCAGAAATATGACCAGATGTCATGTTTGGAAGACATTTTACCTCATTTCAAAAGGTGCTGAGCCTTGTGTTCTCCCCCAAAAAATCTGCTTCATTCCAACTCATGAACTTTTCTGTTTGACCAACTGAATAGTTTAGCCTAAAAGATAACTGCACAAAGTGGTCAAGAAGTTAATTGGTGTTGGTCAGCTGTTTCTGCAAATCAGAAACACAAGGTACAGGACTTTTCAGTTACAGATGGTGTTTATCAAGAGTTGTCAGGTGAGGTGTGCTCTGCTCTCAGGGATGAGGCCAGCATAGCGTTCCCTCAAAGGCTGGAGCTTGCACCATTGACTTGGAAGTGCTGAAAGATAAGTCACAAAAAAAAACAACCCAAAACCCACAGCCCCCAAACCCCAGAAACCAGAAAACCCAGCCCTCCCACAAAAAAAGACCCCAGTCAAAAAACCCCAACAAACCCAACATACCCTAACCAACAAAAAAAACCCTCCTTTTTTTTTCTAATAGCGTTAGGAAGAAAAACAGGTGCCTGCTGCCAGTGAAGTCTCTTATCTGTAAGAACTTGAACAGATCAAAACATTTCTAGTTTGTGAAGAGGCTGAGGGGAACAATATCTGTTTATGTGCAACCCAAAAAGTATTGATGGGGGTAAACCTCCTGTCTCCCATTACTGCTGTATGTAGACAAAGGTGACAGTATGGCAGGCTAGTACCAAATTCCTGTCTGTTTTGTGAGAGTGCCTGAAAGAAGTGACAGTGAATTGCGTGAAGGTGACAAGTTTGTGGAGAGCATTGGGCCACTTTCTAGAGCAATACTAGGAATTTGTGGAAAGCTCCTTCATTTTCAGGAAATGGAGCTGGAAAAGCAGACCCAGGAGAGACTAGAGAGTCCTATCGTACATTATGGAATTAGTAGTTATATTCCTTACGATCAGCTAAGAGATTGGCTGAAAACCACATCATTTGTTACAGTTAACTGCGTTAGCAACCCTGAGTACTTCATCCTGACCAGACCTTTTGGCAGCTTTCTACAGTGTGTCTACTCTGCCTTCCTTTAAGGTATTACTTTGTGTCAGGAAAACTGAAGCTTTGTGGAAAGTTGCTCTGTAACAGCCCCATTTTAAGATATTTAAGCTTAAAGTGTCTGCAATCAACACATTGAAATATAGTGCTAATTCTTTTTCTTGCAGGAAACAGTGAATATGTACCCATTTCAGATGCACAGCATTGCACTGTCAACATTTGCTTCATTAATTGGGCCATTTGGAGGATTCTTTGCCAGTGGATTTAAGAGAGCTTTCAAAATCAAGGTGTGTAATGACTCCTGTAAGCTGGTTTTGTTTTGGTTTTCTTTTATCTAATTCGAGATAAATTGGTGGGTTGGGTTTGTTGATTTTTAATCATTCGTTGTCATACCTGTTGTTTCTACTAAGGTGTGATGACGTTTGAGCTGCTTTTTAGCATCGGCAGCAGTACTTAGTTTTATCAGATATAGATATGTGTTATTCTTAAAACTTTACAAAATCAACATGTGACTTCAGTGTTGGAAACATAAGAATAATTTGTTTTCACATTTTGGTCAATAATTACTCTCCCAAGGCACATTGCAGAAGTGGTTTAGACAAGCAAGATGTGAGATGATGTGCTTGGCATGAAAGGCAATCTGTAGATGCCTAAGAAGCACTGACAGTGGTTTACCCGTCAGGTTGTGGCTGGCGGTTTTACCAGTAGTATTTGTGTCGTACGCAGACGCTGACGTGTCAGGTTCACCAAAGCATGGTTTGGTTGCCGTTGCCAGTACAGCGCTGCCTTGTACCAAGAGCGTGTCCTGGCAAGCGGCGTGACGTCCTAACCTGTGTTTGTTGCGAGGTGTGCGCTGTCGCTTGTGGCAGTGTTGTCCCTGGCTGGTATTAAGTGGCAGCAGGAGTATGGGAAGAGGGCAACCCTAAATTTTCTCCCTGCCTTCTTTATGTCTTGCTAGGACTGCTGTAATTCTTGTGCTGCTTGTTGTTGTTCTTGTTGTTGCTCCTTATGTCCACCAGTTTTGGCACGTGCTTTGCACAGAAGCATGTAAACTTCTCTGTGCTGAACTCCCATACGTGTGCTTGGGCTTACCGCTCTTTGTTACGGTGGTCCGAGCAGCTTGTCCAGCACTTTGCTAGCTACACCTACACACCAGGTGTTCACCCAGCGAGTACTCAAGTGAGTGTGGATGACAAAAAGGATATATGAGGGTAGTTTGACTGATAAAGCTGTTCTACAGACAAGATTGGGTAACACAGAGATAGTGTATCAAGCTTTGTTTGCATCAGAAATATTTTTTTTTAAGTATTGATAATTTTTTCACTACAGAGTTTTTTGATTGTTAAAAATATTTATATTGTATGCACACATTATGTTTTTTTCAAAGTGGTTACCATGAACCCGGTGAAAGAAGGGCAGGTGAATGAAAGATATGGCTTGCAAAGCCAGTGTTAGACAGTGGAAAGAGTCCTCAGGTTCCTGCTTCTCATGTAGCAAAAATATATTCTCTGTAACAAGTGCTTCAGCAGCAGCTACCAGTAGAGAATAAAGCAATAAAAGTATTAAAGAGGAAAATTAGATTCCGCTGAGGCAAGAGACAACAGCCATAGCTTTAGAGGCTTGTTACCAAATGAAGTGTGTGTAGGCACACAGGTGTATTCAGTACTGGCAAACTCACACCTGGCCTTCCGCTCTGCTCTTGTGTGATACTGTGGACAAGTTGCTTCACCTGTTCTTTTTCTTCTCACCCCTTGACTCACCTTTGCAGTTTAAAACTCCTTTAGCCTAATTGCAGCGGTAACGTGCTGCTGTCAAGTGATACATCCTTAGTGCGTTCCATTGGAATCACTGACCCATGGTGTTGGGTTTTTTTTCCCCTCCATTCTTCACATCCAAAAGGATTTTGCAGACACAATCCCTGGGCATGGTGGGATAATGGATCGCTTCGATTGTCAGTACCTGATGGCCACTTTTGTTCATGTCTACATCACCAGTTTCATAAGGTATGGGCTTTTTACAGTATTAACTGCTTAAGCTTGCATAGGAGCTATAGCGTAGTCACTTCATGTGAGTTATGATCTTCACTGCAAGCAGAGATTTCAGGTTTCTAAATCTGATTCATGCAATGATTTCAAATGCAGAACTATTAAGAAAACTTAGGTCACTGCCTAGGATTTGTGTCAGGTTCCAGCTATGCCTTAATGTTTTTGTGGCTGGTGTTAAAGGTAGCCTGTGTACCCTAAATATCAGAACGCTTTGTGTGGCAGCCTCTTAGAAGTTTTACAAGAATTTAGTGATTACAGGGAGGTAGGAGGATGGGGTTTTGGGCAGGAGGGTTGCTGCAGTAGCCACACCAGCTTTCAAGAAGAAATCAGGGGAATGACAATGCTCTTAGAGTCAGTCATTTTAGTTCTTGGGGCAGGGGATGATCAAGGAGCTGTAGGTGTCCAAACTGAGACGTGCCCTTAGTTTTGTAAGTGCATATGGCTAAATAATTATTAGATACCTAATCAGCAACAGAGCATTTGCCTCATATTTGGTCTATCTTAGAAGTAGACTGTAAATTAATGACTAGCTAAAAATGAGGCTGTTATTTAGAAAAACTTGGTTTAATTTGCAGTTTTCTTTACTGACCTGGCCAACTTTCCATTTATTTCAACAGTACACAGCTTATCTGGCAACAGATACTAAACTAAAAAAGATCTGTTGATTTAAAATGTTGATTACAGTGATTAAATGTGAAGCAGTGACTCTTATTTGTCATAAACTTTGTTCATATCTGACAGCAAATACAAGAAAAGCTTTTTAGTTTCTCTTCAGATTGAGCTAAGGAGCATGCTTTGCCAGTAATGCTCACCCAGGCATCCTGAGGAGATAGACTGGGAGAAATCCATGACTTGGTGTCCCCAGAAAAGGGAAGCCATTGTTTGTGCAGCAAGAAGAAAATGGAAAGCTGTCAAAAAGTTTCTTTAGAGCTGCTGCCCACAAAAAGACATTTCTTTCTTCATTGACAGGGGTCCAAATCCCAGCAAATTACTGAAGCAGCTGTTGATACTTCAGCCCGAGCAACAACTCAGCGTGTATAAAACCCTGAAGTCTCACCTCATTGAAAAAGGGATCCTGCAGCCATCTCTGAGAGGGTAGCTTGCCAAAACAGAGCACTAGAAGAAACCTCCACTTAAAAGAAGCCTGTGGAAAAGCATTGCAAATGTGTGCATAGATAATAGCTAAAGGAAGAGTAGTTTGTGGCCTGGAAGACGTGAATGTTTCTTGAAATGAAGGCTACAGCTTCCCGTTAGGACACAGAAGATCACTTACTCCTAAAATAATTAAAATGCTTGCAAAGTAACAGTACGTATGCTGTATATTTCAATTCCAGACATGGATGGCAGCAGTCTTCCTTCAGCACCAGCCTGATGGACTAAGTCATTAAAAAATGATAAATAAAATTCACTGTTAGTTTTCAATGAGTTAATGAATGTTGTATATCGTAGCAATACTTTTTTGGTCTCCAGTGGTTACCGAAGTGTAAGCAGATGGTCACTTTTATGTAGCCCAGTGCTGAAACTATAATTGACCAGAAAATACTTGTTAGCCTGGTCAAAGAGCCTGAGGTATCAGACTACCTGTATTTACTAAATCTCTATGAAGGTTTAACTTGGCTCTATTTTTAGTTAAACAGCTTTCTTATTAACCAATTTCATGCTTTCAAGAGAAGAATACCTTTATTGAAGTATAGCAGGGCTGTTTGGGCTGTAGAGCTGCTATTTTGTTTTGGTTAATGTTACGTGTTATAAACAAACATCAACATCCAAGAGTAGAGATCCCTTAGAAAATGGGATTCTCCAATCCAGTAAACAGGTTGGGGAGAATCTGGAGTTTAAGCCCTTGGTTTCCATGGCCTGGTCAGTGTCTGAAGACAGTTAATTCAAGCCTTATTCCTTGTGCCTCTGAACTATCACGTAGAAGGGGGGGAGTTCCTTCTTTTTAAAAGCACTTTGGGGTCCTGAGTAAAAAGAGAAGTTTAAGTGCTGTTTTATTAACATGTTACTCGGTGAAGGTAGGAGGTTTTATCTTGCAAATGTTCACAGTGCAAGACAGGGTGCTTGGTTCTTCTGCTGTGTCCTGTTATTTATTGAGAAGATCCTCAAACAAGCTTAGGTAACCTTACAGGTGAATGGAGAATTTTTACAGAAAGCAGCTATTCTGTAGACTTCGTGGGGCATATGAGGAAAGATGATGCTCTGTAATTCTCAATCCTAGCTGTTTTCTACCTTTTTTCATCATGTGACATGTCTTGATGCAAATAAATATATAGAAGTTTTTTGAAATGGCAAAAATAACTCCTGTACAAACAGAAAGCACAAATGCCAATTTTGTTTTGGTATACTGTAACTTGATACGGTTTAATTTTTCCAACTAATTGTAAATAAGTTTCTCCTACGGTGAATGTACTGATGCCACGTGTGTGTGTATATATATATAAAATACTAAAATGTGTATGTATATATATTTTAAAGGTGAAAATTTTAAATAGTTGGTGCTACTTGAGGAGGAAATCACCATGGAGGAAATCACTTGGGTGGGTAATAAGCTGTATCTGTAAAATTCAGACTGCTTTTTGTTGAACACCATGCAGCTGAGACCACCACGCACTCTGTTTTGCACTTTGGCCATGGTAGCATGCGTCCAGCTCGTGTCTGTGCATGGCTATGAAATGAAATGAAATCCAAGTCTGAAGCCATTCCTGTCCATGTCGGGTCTTTGACAAAATTAAATTATGTCTGGCCTGGCGATTGCAGTACTGTAGTGAAGGAACTCTCCAGGAGATGAAAAATGTCACCAGCTGCTTGTCTCGTCAGTGGCCGTGCAGCTTGGCTTATAAACTGGAGGGGACTGCATTTCACCCCTTCCACCATAGCCTGAGGTAGCACAGCCAGAGAGTGGGACACATGAAAGGTGCTTTAAAAAAGAAGGAAAGGGAAAACGAGAGCTACCAAAGTAGCATACCTGGAAAACTGACTTTTAAATGAGGCTTTGGTTGTATACGGGTCTTTGGTAGATGCTTATGAAAAACACAGCCATACTGGAGCTGGAATATCTTTATCCCAGGTATTAAAAAAAATAATTAAAAATTTAAAAATTATATGTAGAATATATATATTAAAAGGTAATTGTTACTTTGGAAACTTGAACTTTTTAGTGTAATTTTATAGCATGTATAAAGAAGTTAAAATATATTTTAGCATTTAATACAACAGAGCATTTGAAATTAATTGCCATCTATTTGCACAATAAAAAGTTCAACACTACAATTCTGCTGTTTGATGTCAAAATGAAGAAGGGATCACTTGTGAACTCACTCACAATTTTCTGGATAGAGTAACAGCTTCCTGCTGGCTTAGGCTTGGTGTAAATAAAGCTCAGTAGGACCTGTCACTGTGAAGTGACAACTGCGCTTGCTCGCTATGAAGTGCATTAACCCCACTTGTTACCTCTGTTAGTTCAAGCATTGCAACACAACCAACAGGAAAGCTTAACTTTTTACACCAGTGGTTCTTCTCACTTGCACTTTTGTTCTGAGCTATGATTACCCATTGAGCAAAAAAAAAAAGTGTATATTATGTAAATACTGTAAATGGTATGAGCATATAATGTCTGGTTGAGTTTGACTGTTTCAATCTTTCATTGAAGCAGGCATTGTAAAAAAAAAAATAAATAAACTGGGACAGAAATCCTCCTGTCTTGTGTTTCCTATGGCATGCATGGTGGGTAGAAACTCCTTAACAGGAATTTATATTCCTATGTATTATTCCTTAAAGTTGGGTTCTTAATAGCAAAGCCTGCTATTAATGTCCTACCTTTTGCCCCTCAAGACTTCAGGCCATATTTGACCGTTGCTGTAAGTGACTTGTACAACAGAATGAAAAAGCGATGCTCTCATTGCCCTCAGCAGTGGTTTCCCCCCGCATAGGAAATGCTGCTGCCTGCCGCCTCTGCAGCACGCCTGGGAGAGGCGGCTGCACGGCACTGCTGCTCCGGGCCACCACTGGTCCCTCTCGCTTCCCCTCCAGGTATCTGCAAAGAAAAGGCAGAGAGGGGAGGATGTGGCAATGCCAAGACTGAAGCTCCTGCTCAGGGAGGGTTCAGGGACTCCTTCCCATCCTGCCACATTCTGCCTCTGGAAACAGGAGTCATCTTTCCGTTTTCTTGCTGTCAGGGGTTGTGAAGTTTTCCCGGTTTGGACCCCCACTTCCCATTCGCTATTCCTGGCACGGGCCTGTCAGTATTCACCCTACACGGGGGTGATGGCTCAGCAGCTGCCTCTCCCATGCTTTCCTGGCCCTTCCCTTTTAAGTCTTTGATCCGAGGCCCTTCATCTCCTGCAGCCTCAAACAAGCCGGGTAACAGGTGCATCTGTTTCCTAAACTACAGAGAAGACTGGTAACATCTGTTAAACACTCGCCCTCAGCAAATCACGTCTGTGCTGCGCACCGCTATGGGCTTTAGGAAACTACCAGAGAAGCACAGAGGGAGCTTTCTTGTGGCCTGCATCTGCTTCCTGATGCTCTTCTGAGGAAAGGAAGGGGAAAGTTAGTGGTGAGTGTCCTCTTGCTAGACAGATAACGTTTTGGACTGTTACTTGCACAGAAACAGGAAATTTTTCACTTCAACAGACAAAAACCTTTCACAAGGCACGCTCGTTGAGGCAGCTGGAGAAAGCTGCTTTCAGGAATAGCACTAGACCAGCCTGACGGCCAAAATAATCCTTGTTTGTGTAGTTGCAGCAGAGGGAATTAGTGACTTCTATTTTTAAAAAAACATTGACTTTAGTTTCCCCACATAACATGTAAGCCACACTGCGCAGAGTCCCTTTGTCCAGCTTGTACTAGAACCTGCACGTAGCTACAGTACTACTGCTTTGAGAAATAATTGTCTCTCAATATACTCAATATACTATTGCTTTATAATTCTTATATTTCTCAATTATAAGAAAATAGTTTCTCAATTATAAAATGGATATTCACTTCCGTGGTTTAGCAATTCCAAAGTGCATAAACTTGGGTGTAAGTCCTGTATCTGACAGGATTCCAGAAACAGGAATTAATCAAAGTGTCACCCATCAACAAAGAATCCTAGAATCACTTAGGTTGAAAAGACCCTTGAGATCACTGAGTCCAAGTGTTAACCTAACACTACCAAGTCCACCAGTAATGTACCTCTGAATCCTACACATGCTATGCCTTGTTCATTCATTGCATACTCACAGCACCCTGACTTCACAATACTGATGCTTGTTGTGTGAATTACGGGGCCATGTTTTGATCTCCAAAGGAACAGGTGAGGAATACTGCTATTATTAGGATTTTGTTAGCACAGACATGTTCTTCGCATGTGAGTGTGAAAAGGCAACATATTCTCATCGGAAAGTCAAGGTATAAAGCTTCAGCCCCATTTAATTGCCACCAGTTCACTTGCACTTGCCTAAGTCGAGGTGCGACGGCAGCAGTTTGCTTTCTCAAGTGGTCACTGCTGCCATGCAAAGCGACCAGGCCAGCTGCCCCCAGCTCAGCAGGGACGTGTGTTTTGAGCTAATCTCACACACAGCCTTCCAAACAGAAGCGCAGGTTTTCACTACTGCTGCTAAGACCTTGCTCTTTGATCGCAGGAAGTCAAGTACTTGTGCTCCCTGGCAAGAATCATGCACACCCCTAAAGAAAACACGATGAGAGCTCTAATTGCCCAATAGTGCTTATATTGACTACCTAATCATGGGCAATCATTGGGGTTTGTATGTGCTGGAAGGGTGTGTGTAGCTCTGTGTACTTTGACCTTGTTTCTGGTGTGACAAACTATCATGCTTGCCAACCACAGGCGAGCCCAAGACAGTAAGAAGCCAGCTTGGCCAGACTCCATGCCGTGCCATGTCCAGCTGCACCAAAACAAGTTTCTGACTTCAAATTCAGATAAAGGCTCTGCAGGCTGCATCCCTTCTTCCTGCAGCACCTAAGATGCAGGTAAACCTCTGGACAGTTGACTCACTTATGTTTTAAAGAAGAAAATCAATGTGAAAACCAACATGTCTACACTTAATCTAATAGTGCTTAATTGTGCAAAATCTTTTTTTTGTACAGCATCCTTTAGGCTGTACAAACAGGCACTAGTGATGGTTTGAGGTATCTCATCTACCACATTGCAATCCACCTGAGCCCAACAGACAGCGTTCTACCTGCTGCCTGGTTTTCTCAGACACCTGAACCAGAACATCTAAGACCTGGCAGGGGAGTCCTTATCCTTCTCACTGTCTGTCCCGCAGAAACCTTGTGTCAGCATGGGTCTGGTCATGAGCTGCCCGCCGGTGCTGGGCCACTGGAGAAGTCAAGGCTTTCCCTCAGTGCATGTTTTCCTAAGACCCCAGCTGGGTAAGTGACCAGACTCTAAACCTGGCTGGACCTCAGGGAGCACAAACAACTGTTTTGTCTGGAACTGTTGTACTCAGGGAGCTTGTAGCATACATCAGGAAGATTAACTTGATTTTCAGGTACTGTGGAAGAAAAATGTGTTTATCTTGAACACAGACAGAGAGACCCACTTCAAGAGACATATAAACAGAAGTTGGAGGAGGGGAGCTGCTGTTCTGGTGCTCTGATGTGAGCACCCCTGCCAGGACTGGGGTGAAACCCTGAACACCAAGTTCATTCAGTGCATGGGTGGCAACACAAGGTAACCAACGGGCAGACTCTGTTTCCTTGTGTCTTTTCGCCCCTGTACAAGGCAATGCGCTGTGGTGAGGAGGAGAGGCTGAGCCCCATGACACAGGGAGGCTCCTGGGAGGTGCAGATGACATGTGAGAGAGGATGGCTTGGGCTGAGATATGAACCAGGGTCTTCATGCCACATGGCCAGGCAGTGAGTCTCTCAAGACACAATGGCTCTTGAGGCAATGGCTTCTCAGCAAACCTCCAGAACTTCTTGCTAAAGGGTCTTCTGGATGCATAATACTTACATGGGATTGAGGCAAATCTGGACAACACTGAGGTCTGTTAAATAGGTAACACTTGTACGTGGCCTAGGATGAGCTGAAATCTACCACAGGCCAGAAGAGTACTTGGAGTATCCCAGATACCTGCTCTGGCCTTATGCTTTTGTTACCATCTGCTTACGGTCAGTGTCCAACACAGGGCACTCAGGTGAACCTTTGGTCAGGTCAAGTACAGCTCTTTTTATCATTGACCTTCTTTTTCTTGTCTAACCATTGGTCTCCTTTTCCAGGCTGAGTTTTTAAGACTCAAACGTCCCTAATAGGGTCAGGGTAAATAACAAGTGTCTGTCACCTGCAAACAGCCACACCTTGCAGACCCGACTGCACCGTTTGCAGCCAGCACTCCCTCCATGACACCTGGACATCCCTCCCACTGAACTTGTCCTTTTTCTGAGGGGTACCAGGATCACAAGTTCCCTGTCGGTAGGCGACGTCTGGCACTGGTTTTTGCTTTTTAGTTAGTTTTGGTTGTTCCAGATGCAGCAGCCAGGGCAGGCTGCTTGCTTCTAGGTGCAGGAAGGAACACACAGGATGCACAAAATAACCTTTCTGCTCTACTCAGCTTGTTTGGAGTGGCCAGTCCACACAGAAGCACAGTACTTGTGCTGCTTTTGACAGTAAATTTTCTTCACAGTAGCTGGTATGGGCTACGTTTGGGATTTGTGCTGGAAACAGTGTTGGCCATTCAGGGCTGTTTTGGTTACCGCTGAGCAGCGCTTACACAGAGCCAAGGCCTCTCCTGCTCCTCACACCACCCCAGTGGTGAGTGGGCTGGGGGTGCACTAGAAGTTGGGAGGGGACACAGCGGGACAGCTGACCCCAACTGACCAAAGGGATAGTCCATACCATATGACATCTTGCACAGAAGATAAAGCTGGGGAAGGAGAAGGAAGGCAGGGATGTTTGGAGTGATGGCGTTTGTCTGCCCAAGTAACCATTACACATGATGGAGCCGTGCTTTCCTAGACATGGCTGGACAGCTGCCTGCCGATGGGAAGTGGTGAATGAATTCCTTGTTCTGCTTTGCTTGTGAGTGCAGCTTTTGCTTTACTCATTAAACTGTATTTATCTCAAGGTCCTGGTTTTGTAGGGACAGAATCATAGGCTAGCCATGGTCTGCAGGTCATTAGAAGCTTTGAGTCAGCCAGGGAAGCTGACCTGAGTTGTCTCACAGGTGTATCCCAGACCATAAATGTCATACTCATTATAAAGGGGGAAGTTCGCTGAAAATGGAGGTGCCTTTTCCTTCAGGTTGCCATTCTGGGAGGGGCTTGCTCATCATTCTGCTCCTGAGGACTACTTTCCTGTTTATTGTGGCTGCTGTACATTCACTGGGGTAACTTTGTATATTTTATATTGGCATTGATATTAATATTAGGTTTGCTGTTTCATTAAATCTGTTTTCATTTCAACCCATGGATCTCCTCTCCTTTTCCTGATCCCCTTTCAAGGCTAGGAAGTGGTCATCGGGTGATAGAGCAACTGCAGTAGTTTAGCCCCCGATATGGGCTAAATGTAACCCATGAGCTCTCTCAGTTTTGCTCTCCTGATTCTCAACCCCATCCTGCAGGAGTGGGGAGTGAGTAGGTGGTTGTGTGGGGCTTAGTTGCCTGCCAGGGTTAAACCATGGCAGTACTGCAAGAAACATCCTGACCAGACTGAGCGTTATTTCAAGAGAAGAGAATAACAAAGAAGGTTTAAACACAGCATAGAAGGGATGTCTGGATCACCCCAATAGAGTCAGTTTAGGGAAGGGATAACTTAAAAGGGGGGACACAAGAGAAATTAGTGAAAGGCAATTACAAAGAAGAAGGTACTAGATGACAAGGGATGTGATTGGATGAGGAGAAGGCTGTGGATGTTATTTATCTGGACTTTACTAAAGCCTTTGACACCATTTCCCACAGTATTGTCCTGGAGAAGCTGGCTGCTCATGGCTTGGACGGGTGCACCTTTTGCTGGATAAAATACTGTCTGGTTGGCCAGGCCCAAAGAG